>SNQJ01S0018460.1:162567-186118 GCA_010110895.2 Picea sitchensis | reverse complement strand
TGTATTGGCTGCCAATTGTTTGGGGAAACCTACAGCCACTACCACAATACTCTTGTTGTTCTTCCAGCCTGTATCAAACACATGAAATATTAAAATAGAGCTACATCATTTTATGAGTAGACTGGACTGCATTTTCCCTGAGTTGAATTTGACATTGTGGGGATCCATTCCTATTCATAAGAGGGTGACCTGAACCTATAATATGGCCAACTTGTAATAGGTCAGATTATTGCATTAAAAACCAAATGTTTGTATGCATTTTTCCTTGTTATCCTGTGTGTTAAATTGTTGGTTATTTCCTTGTAAACTTTTCTGAAATAGATAGTTTGAACATGAAGCTTATTGGTGGCAAGTAAACATCATTCATCATGAAATCTACATAAGAAAACCAAAACAATAAATCCATAAACAAACAACAACCAATATAAGTGTTACATGGAGGATTGGAGTATGCTCACAAACTGTTTGACAAAAACTCTATATTAGAATTAAGCTACAACCAGCAAAGAAGGGGTTTATTAGTGAGAATAGAGGATTTCCATCAACTGTTTGACAAAAGACTCAAACCAAAGGTTTTGTTAAATACTACAAAAATAGAGCTTGAACATAAGGTGTTGAGTGGCCCATGTTCCCATTATTCACCCTTTAGCCCAAGGTTCAAGGAGAAGAGCTTGGTGCATCAGAGGCATTCACCTTCATTCGAAGAGGTAGTATTCTTGTGGTCCATTCACGATGAATACCTAAAGGAGTAGAGGTATCGATGAAAGGACTAGATGAAAAGACCCCCCCACCTCTCTAGTGGGCAACCTCTTGAGTGGTTATGCTGAAAACCCTTGAAGACCATGGAGAGCCCAATGAAATTCTTTGAAGTGGAGAGCTCTTGGAAGCGGCATAGAAAAGTGTATTATTTGAAGACCTTGATATTGTGACAGATTTCCTTTGTTGAGATTTGTACTATTGGAGGAGAGTTTGACTTCTCTATTATGAATCTTCCTACCTAAGAGGAATGCTGGAGTTGAGGGAAATTGACTTTGATCAATTTCTTAAATGATCTCCACAGAGAAAAAGAGACATTCTTGCTTAGACAATGTAGGTTAACACCTCCTTAAGAATTCTGATGTAACCCTTGCATTTGTGAAAGGAGAGAGATCGAGGGGAAGAATGTGTTGAATGGTCCATGTTCCCATTGAGTTTGAGATTCAAGGATAAGAGCTTGGGGTAGGAGAGGCATTGGGTATGTAATCAAATTTTGCAAAATTATGATAGGAACAAAGCTATGGAAGTGCATCAGGCTGGGTGGAAGCTCGCACATATTGTCCCCATCTATAGGTTTTGTGTTTAGGTTTCTAGCTTCATCCTCATCATGATTCTAACTCAATGCTTTTCATGATAAATCATTAATTTGCTACCGCTGTGAATGATTGCTACTACCATTATGGATCAAATTAATTGCATCTAATCAATTACTTGTAACAACAACTCAAGAAGATAATTATTTTCCAAGGTCTTTCCAACATTCTACTTGATATTGGGCATAATTTCCATGGCTGTGTTGTTAGATTAAAGCAAGTTTCTTTGTTTTTGTTGTGAAGTATTTGTTACAGTTGTTAGGGTGTGTCCTTATTGTTGATAACTTACCTAATGTCATGGTTAAAGTAGGCTGAAATCATTGTTTAACATCTGTATCTTGTTATACTCATTAAGAGCTATATTTGGGAAGTTATTTGAGAATTTAGGTGTCTAGCTTCATCCTCATGCTAATTGTAACTGAACGCTTGGCATAATAAGTCACTAATTTGTTGTTTTTATGAATTATTTCTACAACCATTATGGCTCAAACTTATTGCATCTAATCAATTACTTATAACAATAACTCAAACATATAATTATTGTCCAAGGTCTTCCCAACATTCTACTTGATATTGGGCATAATTTCCATGGTTGTATTGTTGGATGAAACCAAGTTTCCTTGCTTTTGTTGTGAAGTATTTGTTATATCCATTAGGGCTTGGCCTTATTGTTATTAACCTACTTAATATCATGATTAAAGTAGGCTGAAATCATTGTTTCACATATGGATCCGGTTCTACTCATTACCCAGACCTCAGTGTTAGAAATTGAGAAATAATGCAGAACAGTAAAATACTTTTCAAAATTTCAGTTAGAATTAAAGCAAAGTCCCATTTATCAGAATAGTAAACACAACAACCCTACTTGACACTCAACAGAGAAACAATAAATTTCCGAGAATGTAAATCCAACATACATTCTGATCTAAATTGAAGAAACAAATAGATTAGTATCTAGATCTAAACTAGATGATGATATAGATCCGATATACATCAAAGCACAAAATGATACACTATGGATTTGATATACATCAGATCTAAACTTCAAGTTAAATAAAGAGTTTGACTAAATAACAAAATAGTAAGTCACTTACCTTGAAGATTTACCATGAAGGAGATGCAAACACACATTAGAGATGATATTCCATTAGTGCTTATGCTTAGAAAAATCTAGGTGCATTGATCTACCATATAGGTTAGATCCCTTGCCAAAAGATGAAAGGACTTTCTTTCCACCAGTAGGAGAAAACACCATACATAAAATTATGTGATCAAACCCTAGGACCCACATGAATTTCCAGTAGATAGAACACATGTGCTAAAGGGGTACGGTTGTGATGATTATATAGTCATAGGGCACGACTGGTTAGGATAAAGGCTATATATGTGAAGGAGAGGCCACATTCAAAGAAAAGATGATCAGATCTAAGAGGAGAGTCCATGACCTACTCAAGGAGGCCCGATCTGACAAAGAGGGGCCACTACCCACTCAAGGGAGGCTTGATCTGCTAAGGAGAGGCCACTATCTAGGTAGAGGAAAAGGGTCGATCTGTAACAGCAAAAGAAACAAGGCCGAGCAACCACAAATAGAGCCTCAAGAGCCAAACTACCACAACAGACATGTATCAACGCTGAGCCACCACAAAGGGAGCCTCAAGGGCCAAACTGCTACAACAAAAATGTATCAAGGCCGAGCCACCACCACAACAAAATACATCAAGGGAGGCCACGACCAATTGCCATAAGGGAGGCCGAAACAAGCTTCAACAAGGAAGACCACAACCAACTGCCACAAGTAAGGCCACAAGAAAATTCATCAAGGGAGGCCACAACAAACTATAGATAATCTTAGATCAAACTGCAAAAGCAAGTGAGTGTAAGAATGAGGATGGGTAGATCTCTTTTTATACTAGGTTAGGGGTTAGACTAGGGGTAATTGAAAAGATAATAATTAAAATGATATTAAAAAATCAACATATTTAATTAATATAAATATTAATTAAACATGTTATAAACTACACTTTTAATTAATACTTTCACATTGACCCTTAAAGCAGATACAAAACCCCAAATAAACACAAGCAAGGGTGAAGAGGGTTTTGGCAAGGGTGACTGGGTGGCAATACTTGTCCATTCATTCTCAAAGTGACCCTATTTGATTTTATCATCACTGCATATGGGATACATCCCTCATGTGGGCATGTCCCCCTTCAGGGAGGGTCATACACTAACAAGATACTTGATCAAGGATCAGGTTGCCCCAGAACATTTATGGGGTCTTATCCACTAAGGTCCAAGACCAAGGATCAACCCATGCCCCAGGCATGGGTACCCTGAACCATGTACAGGGGCCCTAGACCATGTCCAGGGGCCCTAGACATATCTAGTGGATTTAACTGCTTGGTCCTAAACCAAGAACCCCAGTCATGTACTGGGGGTCCTCTCCGGGGTCTTTACTACTTGGTCCTAGACCAAGAACTTATCCACCAAGGTATAATACCAAGGATCAACCCATGCCCTAGGCATGGGTACCCTAGACCATGTCCAGGGGCCCTAGACATATCTAGGGGCTTTAACTGCTTGGTCCTAGACCAAGAACCCCAGTCATGTACTAGGGGCCCTCTCAGGGGTCTTTGCTGCTTGGTGCTAGACCAAGAACCCCAGTCGTGTACTAGGGGCCCTAACAAGGGTCTTTTACCATGGCATTGACTGTTTGGTTTCAGACCAAGTACCCCAGGAGTGCACTGGGGGCCCCAGATCTCGGCTAGGGTATTTTCCATCCTCCCAGAGGATGGCTCTTGCAACTGCTTTAAATTTAACNCCATCCTCTGGGAGGATGGCTCTTGCAACTGCTTTAAATTTAACACTCCCTCTCAGCAAGAGAGGCATTCTCAACAATACCAAGCTTGTCACAAAAGTATACAAACTTTTTCAAGGACAGTGGCTTGGTAAAAATATCTGCTATTTATTCTGCCATCAGAACATTCTAAATGATGAGAACGTTCTTCTAAACTATGTCCCGGACATAGTGATATCTCATCTCAATGTGTTTCGATCTGTCGTTGAACACTGGATTCTCAGTGAGCTTTACACAACTCTGATTTTCACAGTGAATGACTATGGGTTCAAGCTCTGAACTGAACAAGTCGGAGAGTAGCTTCTTAAACCACACTTCTTTTCTGCTTACAACAATGTAATCTGACTCTTCAGTGTTTTGGGCTATGGAGCCCTATTTGTTGCTAGATTAGGAAATCATTTATGAACCCAATCTTGAACCAATATCTGGAAGTGCTCTTCCAATTTACTGTATTACCCATCCAGACTGAATCTGTAAAACCATGGAGTATTACACCTCCATTAAAAAACATATCTCAGAATATGCTTCACTCTGATTGTCAATTGCAATTACTCTAAAACATTACCAATATTCCCATTAGGTACATAGGCCATTGTTGAAATGATGCAAGCAGTGGGCATCTCGCACAAAAAATTACCAACCAACAAGATTGGAGATGAACTTGATGGCGGTATGGCAGTCATTGCACACATGGAGTTTATTTTATTTTATTTTTTATATCCAGATAGGTGTCTCAACGATGGTGTTGATGAGACCAAAAGAAATTTGCAAGTTTCTCACCATGAGGAGCGAAGGATGGCTCTTGTGTGATATCATGTAGAACAAGGTTCCTGTTAGTCCCATTTTGTCATCTCACTCATAAAACTCTCAATTTTACTTCATTCACCATAATTTGATTACTTAGTTGTGATTGCCTTGTTCTACTCTCATAATAAGCATGACATACTTCTCCATCATACAAAGGTTTCTCTGGAACACTAACAATCTCTAGTAGTGTATTAGGAAGAACATGAACATTAATATGAACATTAAGGATGCTTCAAAACCAGGTCACAAATCATCTAGTTTTCCTTTCCTCAACAAAATTTTCAAAATTTGCAGATAAATTTTGTCTTGTGTGAGACATCCAAATGCCTTCTCTATCTTAATATTCATGGGTGTTGAAAACTATGTTTCCACTTTCCAAATTTCTCTGATGCTTCCACAAATCTATCTACTTATGTCAACATAAATTTTGCATGCAGATTTTCTTCACCATAGAAAATATAAACATGTATCTTGCAACCTTCTCATTGTGATAGCAGATAACATATTCCTTGTGCTCCTCCTCCAAATCGTGCAACACAAAGTTGGTATCCGTCATATACCCTACCTCCTTAATTTGCTCTATCAATCTCTCCAATGTTTTATATTTCTCCTATGTTTGTGGGTGGGACCTGTCATTAACTATAAATGAATGCACCATGTTCTTTATCCTCACATTTGACTTGATAGTATGTGCCCGATAGAGATGACCTTGTCTAGTGATTAAACAAGAAACGATGGTTGCACAACAAGAATCATATTCACACCTCAACAAATTCAAACATTATGTTGTCCAATGGTAGCATTATATGTCAAACAAGAAGACTTTTAATCTGCAATCCTTCAGGTCTTTGACCTGTAGTAAATTCTCAAGCATACAGAGTCCTGTAGCATGATGACAGTAGCAATTATTGGCATTGACATACCAGGTAATGATCAACATTATATATAGATATATATATATATAAATATCAGTTTCATATTACCAGGAAATACTCTTTTGTGCAGACTCCATACAAAACTATATTTCAAATGTCCTATTTAGAGGAAATTCCAATGTTATGAAGGAGTTTCAACTTTCCACCTATTCCTCATGGAAGTGCACTAAGTATGCATTGTCATAGTAGTGTTATAAGTCATCATCATGGTAGTGTCGATGAGGTGGATGGTAAATTG
Source organism: Picea sitchensis (assembly GCA_010110895.2). Classification (NCBI taxonomy): domain Eukaryota; kingdom Viridiplantae; phylum Streptophyta; class Pinopsida; order Pinales; family Pinaceae; genus Picea; species Picea sitchensis. Next base: position 179,932 of record SNQJ01S0018460.1, on the reverse strand, counting down.
GCTTGGCACTGGACAAGACTAGAGAGAAAATAAGCCAACTCCAAGCCCAAGGAGGGAAGTTTCAAACAAATGTATCTACATCAAGAAAGTGGCATTTAATATCACCAGGAATCTATGATGTCACTTGTAAATGCTCCTAATTGAATTGATCCTTTTAAAGGTCCTAATTGAACCAATCCTTTTAAAAGGAGGAGTTAGGCATGCTTGAATTGTGGATATGTGGATTGAAGATTTCTTCCATGCTACCCGAGGTGTGTATAAAGGTGGCAACATGCACCTAAAAATCGATGAGGCATTCACAAGATAAATTAAAGATCGAATCAACTACCTGTACAATTAAGGGCTTACGAAGTCAACATCATTAGAAGTGAGCTTCAAATTTGATAATATATTTCATGGGTGTAGCCAAGGGTTTGCAATCCTGCATCTGGAATTTCTCTAGAATCTTGAAGGCATACTTCCCTTTCCCAAGGAAGCTATTTTGGACCTTTCCAAATAGAAAATAATGTAGTAGACCAATATCCTTCATGTGAAATTCACTCGACAACTTTTACTTGCACCGCATAATTAGCTTCTCTAAACTATCTGCAATGATCAAATCATACACATATAGAGCCAAGACAACCAAATCACTTTTAGCATCCAGATAATAGAGATTTGGATTGGAAACAGTCTTAGTGAACCCCAAGTTTAGTAGAAAGTCTTCAATCCTAACCCATAAAGGGATTTTCTAAACCTGCAAACATGGGTGTCATGCTACTTCAAAATATCTGGGTTGTGTTACCCTTCAAAATGTGGCATTTTATCCAGCAGGAAGAGTGGCATTTTGTAGGAGTTACACTCAGTATTTCAAGCAACAGATTTGCGGTATACTTCCTGAGGACATTTGCAGCAAGAGAAGTATTGTAGGCCCATCAATGAACAACTTTATGTCTGATTGACCTCAGATGGATCTTGATACACCTTATTCTAGTCCAATATTCTTTCTGAGTTGCTACTACTGATGAGTTTAAATGCGAAGTTAAGGCACAATTGCTCCAACCCCCTTCAAAGACTCTCACAAGATATATGGTCATGATAATGAACTATGTTATATACTGATATCATGAAAGAAAAATCTACATAGGTAATTGATTGCGGTATCATGAAGGACAGATCATTAGTAGGTCTTTTCCAGTAGATAGGACTTTGACATATTGTTGCCAACTTGGAGATAAATCTGCTATTCGAGGCTGTTTTTGTAAGGAATACTCTCATCTTAAATTGTGGATCGAATATTCTTAGTACATAACAGCTTCATCTGATAATTTGTTACATGATAGATGGATTGAGTGTGACTCTAGAAGACCATGCATGTCAACAGTTTGAGCCTTTGTTACAAATATAAAGCGAATGACAGTCCCAAAAGAATAGATATGGAATAGTCATGGATGCATTCATCCATATATCTGCAAATAGTGAGAAGATCCGCTAACAGGACTCAGAGTGATACACATTCTTCTAGTAGAAAGGCATATTTGAACCTGGAGATTAAAATTTTTAAATGAACTTTATATGGTATCATGTAGACAATTGTGCCTTCAACAATGTGCTTCAGTGGAATGGAACAATCTATCTGGAGGGGAAAAGACGGTTGCTTCTCTTACTTTATTGTTTGCTATCCATAGTCACGGGTCTTATTTTTTATTTGGGAAAAGTAAACAGTTGTTAAAGTTGCAGCTTTCATCGAAACTTGGAAAGAAACTGCTCCAGAATTCTAACAGTCAACCTCAACAAATAGGGTGATACATAAACTATGGAAGGACATCAAAATTTTGTTACATAGTCAAGCAGTCAGCTTGGTAGCCATTATCACCTTCAACAAAGTGATTCAGTGGAATGGAACAATCTATATGGATGGGAAAAGACTGTTGCTTCTCTTACTTTATTGTTTTCTATCCATAGTCACAGGTCTTATTTTTTATTTGGTCAAAGTAAACAGTTGCTAAAGTTGCAACTTTCATCAGATTGGAAACTTTGAAAGAAACTGCTCCAGAATTCTAACATTCAACCTCAACAAATAGGGTGATACATAAACTATGGGAGGAAATAAAAATTTTGTTACATAGTCAAGAAGTCAGCTTGCCATCCATTATCACCTTATTGAGGCTTGCTTTGGGATTGAGAACAATCCCATTAGATACATCTTAACAACAGTAAGATTTGAGGAAGGTGCTGAAAGATTAAATGCATGGCACAACAAACAGTTTCATTGGCTCAGCCATCTATGGAGGCAATTAACTACAACATGGAGCAGACATAATAATTACAGTGGAAGTGGATTAGTTCCTTAGCCTTTCATATCTGATAAGAATGTATTTCCAACAAGTTTTTGAGGAGAATCAATCCAGCAACAAATGCACTGTTAGCATGATATACTTTCTTAGTGCTTAAAACACCAATGATATCCTTTCTTAGTGCTCAATGATATCCTTTCTTAGGTTTTGTTCTTCTTCAATATTGTTCTTGATGTTGCACATATTAAGGACCTAAGCCCACCTTGTGAAAGGCATGCTAATTTTTAGTCAATTTGGTTGTGGACTAGCAGTAGGCCGAAGGGAATCTACCACATCTAGTTCAAGTTCAATTCTTGGTGTATTCACACTTGGTAGTTCCCAAAGCAACATGTCTTGGGAGTTTCATACTAGCCTAAAAGGATTAGCGCTTCTTGTAAAATATGTTGCATGTTTTATCATTTTAGGGTGTTTTAGGCATATTTTGTAGAAGCGGGTTGATTTTATATAATGCCTATGAAGTGATATTTTATTGACTATAGGCTTGCAGTTCTTTTCTGGGGAAATCTTGTTTGTGTTTGAATCCTTCTGTTCATAACTCCATAGTTCTGTGCTATCATGCAATTTTTACTTTGAGTTTGGGGCTTGTACGAGCTTTCTGTTAATTTTATGGAAGTTTAGTCCATTGAGCAGTCTTGGATGTGTTCAACTTCTTTGTTGACATGTATTATGTAGCATTATGTGGATGCTAGGATTGTTGAGAATAGGCCTGCAATTCTTTTGTTGGGCAGTTCTGCTCATGTCTGAATCTTTTTGTTCATAACTCCACAGTTCTGTGTTATCGTGCAATTTTTACATTGAGTTTGGGGTTTGAGTAGGATTTATGTTTGAGGGAGGTTTGGGGTTTGTGCAATATTTATGTTAATTACAGGGAAGTTTAGTCCACTTAGAAGACTTGTGTCTATTCAGCTTCTTTCTTGACGTGTTCTATGTAGCATTATATGAATGTCATAGCAGTTGTGCCACATTGGATAGCTTTCTTTTTTGGGGTTTAGGAGCAGTTGTGTTTTATATGTGGATAGGTCTTCGCTAGATCTCTGTGGATGATGAGAATCAAACCATGTAATTCTTCACAATTGTTTCAACTGTGAACACTCTAATTGAACATTTGACTAGGCTAGATGCATTTTATTTTTTCTTCTTTTTAGTGATCACCTTCTTTGGCATTGTCTCAGGTACTCTGCCATGATAATTTATTGTTACAATTGTCAATTTTTTGTCTTTTTTAAATAGTACCCTGCTTTTGGCCATTATAATTACTCTAATTTTGATTCTATGAAATGTTTTTGTTGTTAGCAGTGCAGTTTTGTTACAATTGGAATATTCAATTTTGTTTCTTTGTCTACTCTTAGAAGAGTTTTTTGATTAAGTGGCTTGAAACTGTTCAGTCCCTCCTTTCTTTAAATCAATACAACACCCTCTTGATATCTTGTCATCTGGAAAATTTTCTTTGTTTGGTTTCTCATTTCATTGGCTCTGTTCGTCCCTATTGATATGTTGTCATTTGGCAAAAAATTGCTTTGTTTGGTTTCTTATTTTATTGGCTTAGTTCATTACTCTATCTTCAATTGTATTGGATTAGTTCATTACTTTGTCTTTAATTACACCCATAGGCAGGCTATAGGTTTGTTCAAACTCCGAGAGTTGTGAAGCATTATATGGTTTTTTGTTTGATTTTTGTCTTTCATAAGCTATGTTTTGGCACGATGGTGTCTATTTTTTACAACTCCATGCATCACCCTCTTGATATGCTATTATTTGGAAAATTTTCTATGTTTGGGTTGTCATTTCATTGTCTCTATTCATCACTTCTGTCTTCATTTACACCCATAGGGAGGTTATAAGTTTGTTCGAACTCCTAGAGTTGTGAAGGAACACTTTTGTCTTCATTTACACCCATAGGGAGGTTATAAGTTTGTTCGAACTCCTAGAGTTGTGAAGGATTATATGGTTTTGAGTTTGATTTCTCTCCTTCATATCATCTGTTTTGGCACTATGGTGTCCTTTTTTCACAAGTCTATGCGGCACCCTCTTGATATTTTATCATATGGAAAATTTGCTTTGTTTGGTCTCTCATTTCATTGGCGCTCTTCATCTCTTGATATGTTGTCATTTTAGCAAATTTGATTCATTGGGTTTCTCATTTCATTATCTTTGTTCATATCTCTATCTTCATTTACACCCATAGACATAGTATAAGTTTGTTTGAATGGATAGACTTTTGAACCATTATATGCTTTTTTGTTTCATTTCTCTCCTTCCTATGTTCTATTTTGGCACGATGGTGTCTTTCTTGTATAGTAGTGCATATGTTGGGACAATTTCTTTGGAATGAGGAACAATTTTGAGTTGTTTATTTATTGCTCTCAACTTTTCTTGATTTGTTTCATTCTTATGCCTTGCCTTATTCAATATTGTTAGTGTCTAATGCATTCTTGTTATAGAGCTAGGGAAAGGACAATTATTTTGATTTGGAAATCGTTTGCTCTGCAGCATTGACATAACCTTTGTGTATTTATTTATTTATTTGCAATTTTTCTTTATAGTTTTAGTGTCATGCTTTATGGTTTTTTTTTGGTTTTTTGTTGTTGCTTTTTCATTCTTTTTTTATCAATGTGAGGTGTTGTATATGCATTATCCAAAACAGCCCAAAAATCTCTATTCTTGTTAGAACTTGGTGAAGTAAAAAATCCAGAAAGGGCATAGTTCCAACTTCTACATGGTCTAAAGGTTTTTCGAAGTTATGGGTTGATTTAGAGGCCCTCAAAACTCATAGGGACAATATTCACTATCTTTTCCACTCTACCTGCAAATTCTTTCTTTTTATTTCATTTCATAGTCTCTAAACTAATACTGGTCAGTATTCACTATGTTCTCCTAAGTTGGAAATTTATTCATTTCTGGTATGTTCTCTTGGGCTGGAAATTTATGGTTCTCTTAGGCTGGAAATTTATTAATTTCTATTATGTTCTCTTGGGCTGGAAATATGGGCCAACTGTACTGTTAAACTTAAAATTTATCTTGATATGTAAGCTTGATATTTTCTTTCAGTAGAATTCAGCAACAAACAATTGAAACATGATGTATTATGAGACACCTAGGTGATATTACATTTATTGATGACAAGATGCTAGTAAAGGTATCTTGGACATGACAACTATTGTTCGTTGTACTCCAACTATAATAGAATTGAAGGCCGTTCTCCTTTTATTTGTTATGATACCAACTTGCTCTCTTTGAATTTACTTCCATCGACAAAAAATATCCTACTTCTTATGCCCTATGTGGGATAATCCACCAAATCCATTACACCATATCCCTCACTACTATGCTAAGAATGTTTTCATGGAGAAAATCTGTGTCATTCATGGATGGGGAATTAGAGAAACTCCTCGTCATGTGTTTGATGTTGTTCTATTCAGCAAGGAATTGGACCTGCTTACTATCATATGGCATGATTTGGATCCTTTTGTGACAAATTTTGTGATTCTTGAGTCCAATACAACATTCACATGCCTGCCGAAGCCATTGAAGGTTTCTATGAATAGGCAGCAATTTGAATTTGCAGAGGCCAAATTGAAGTATGGAACTGCTGGGGGGTGGCCTCTTTCACCTGGAGAGAGTCCCTTTGTACAAGAAGCACACCAAGGAGTGGTATTGGATAGACTTCTGAGAGATTCAGGCATTTGGGAGGATGACCTAGTTATCATGTCTGATGTTGATGAAATCCCAAGTGAGCACACCATAAATCTTCTCAGGTGGTGTGATAAGATACCTCCTTTAATTCACTTAGAATTGAGATATTATTTGTATTCGTTTGAGTTCCTTGTAGGCTATGAATGTTGGTAGGAAGAAGTCCACCTATACAAGCCAGGAAAAACACACTATTCCCATTGTCGTCAAATGGATGAGCTCTGGGATAATTATGAGAATGTTACTCCTTCTAAAGGGCCAACAAAAGAAAGCATTGAAGGAGAAATTGACTTGAACAAAAAAAATGGAGGACTAACCAGTTGTCTCACCTTTTGGAGATTTCTGGCAAGATCTTTGTTTGGAATTTTCCGTCAAAACTTTGACAGGAGCAATTCCATTTGTAGATGATGATTTGGTCCTTCAGGATGTCCTTAAGAATTGTTTTTCACCTCAAGTGAAGACAAAAGAAAATTTGTGTAGTAATTCAAATCTTTCCGATCCATTAGGTTCTGTGGCACTTGTAGATGGCTTTGGAAGCAATAATCATGCTGAGCATCCTACTTCAATGAAGAAAGGGCCTCATCATTCATGGTGGAGTTTGATGGAAGTAATGAGAATCAACACAATTCATCTATTTCAGATGGTTTTCCTGGTACCAGAACTCTCAATAGATATGGATATATGAAGAAAATGAAGAAGTTTATTAGGAAAGATGCTAAAGACTCGCTTGAACCACTTGGGAGAAACTCTGTAAGTAGGGCTTAGCTTTTGTGAAGGAAATTAGGCATTCCAATATGTTTTTTGAGAAACACGAAAAGGCCATGCCTGTGTCATTTTGCTTGCCCCAAAAGTTTGAAATCGACTATTGACATCTGAAACAGAGTAGCTTTTACTGACAATATGTTGGCTGTGACTATTATATGGTATTTATAGCATTTACTAGTCGAGTGGAAAATCATTACCATGTCCATTCCAATTTTGTGCAATATGTGGGCCAACTAAATGAGAAATGGCATTGCTTGTGTACAATTGTTGCAATGGTGTCTAACCATTAGTGATGATGGTGTCTAATCATTAGTGATGTGATATCTATTGCTTTAGATATCAATGACCTATAGAGAGACAAATTTAATATGATTGGGGGAGTTTGATGAGTTCTAGGTGCATATTTTTTTATCATAGAACAATATTATATGAAAATGTGTCTATGACTAATCACCATTCATGCCATATATTTCTGATTTGGTTATAGATGCTAGTAATTCATGTTATTCTCATTAGTTGCTTTTGTCCTATATTTTAATGTTCAGATCTTGTCCTTGGACTATTCTCTTTCTCCTTTGAATCACCAACATACACGTATTATGTGTCAGTATAAGTACTCAAGGTCAAGTTACTACCAAGTTGTATATGGGATTAGTAGCTGTTACTTCCATAGCAGGTTGGGTGTATCATAGCTAAGCTATCTTTTAGTTATGAAAATATGGTGGAGACTCAATACTGATTGTCTACGTGGTTGGATAGGAAATGGTTTAACCTTGTACTAATTTTTGAACTTTCTTGTTCCTGTATGGTACTTTTCTTCTTACATTCAGGAACTTCTTCGGATTACTGAAATTTGATTTAGTTGAGGTTGACTTGTTAATTGTGTTTTCATTATGAACATTTTGTATCGAACAACTTACTATAGCTATTTCTTAATCATCCATCTTATTACATGGAAAGTTGGAAACCAAACTAGTCTTTCTCTTCTTCGAGTGGAACCCATCGAATTCCACCTCCCTTGGTGTCCCTTCACTATAGAAAGTCTATCATGAAAGCTACTGGAATGATGATAAACTAATGATAATGGGTACTTTGCTGAAGACCCCAATTGATGACCCTAGATTGATGTTTTGGTTAAGAATCCATATCCATATGTAAGATGTTGAAGAACCTAGTTTGGTCTATTATGTTTGCTAAGGATTCATATCCTTGTGTATAAGGTTTAGAATCTATGTGGAAACCCATCTTAATTCCTGTTTTTTTTCTGCCAAACTAGTAGGAGAGATTGAATAATGTTGTTGATTGGCACCTGTTATCACTCCAGGAGTCTTTCTAGGTTGTGATTCGAAATATCCTGATAACTTAATCAAGAACTCAATAATGTATGTAGAAAATGGATCAAAGTGAATACCTCACACTTCAATTCAATATAGATTTTGATAAATCAGGACAAGGAAAGGCCACCAAAATAATATTGTTCAGAAAGATATAATTTCAATGGATGAAAGAAACTGATCATATCAACAATATCACATCTATGAACCATATATGTGACAAGCCAAATATAACTAGCAGTAGGAAGTGTGAATCTTGTTTATTTATGCAGAGATAATAAGACAATCATCAATCATAATATAAACATGAAATAAACAGAAGTCCAAGCTCACAATAATAGAGATGAAAGACAGGAAAAGGGACTGAACAACATTCAATGACAGAAACTTATCATTCCTTGATATATCAAAAAGGTTAAGATTCAAAAGAGTACAAATGAGAATTCAAGTTCCAACCTCTTCCCTCTTGCCTCTATGGGCTTAAATAACATTTATAAAATAGTTATCAGATCCTAAAGGAATGGATCAAATGCCTACAAAATATCCTAATCAAATCAATTACAAATATTCAGGATATAGATCCTATTTCTAAGGGATAGGTATCCCATTCAAATTCCCAAAACTTAGCTCTTCCTGAGCTACCTCGTGGCTATAGAAAATATTCCATGGATCTTAGCTAACACTTGGAGTCATGAGTAATCACCTTCGGAGTAGAAAAGTAAGTCAAACTTGACCAAACTTCCTTTGCGTTAAAGATAGGCTAGTTTGCAGCGCAGAGTAAAGGCAAAAGACTGATAGCGCTACCAACTTCTTGTAGGAGACTGACTTCAAATTAATGCATCAAAAATCTTTGAGAAATTGTCTTGGAGGCTGGAAAGGTTTATTTAGGCTAAGAATGCCACTATAGATCATGATCATACTGGTGTAAAATAGAGTTCATCACTTTAAACACTACTTATACCTCCCTCCTATAATGAAGATTAAAGGATATATATGAAACTTCATATATTTAAGATAAACATAGAACATTTTTGAAGATGCCATATAGCTAACTGATGTTCCAAAACTAAAGAGAAGGCTCTGCAAAACTTCTTTCATAAACATATTCATTCTAAACCTTGTTATACCATCAATCTCAGACATATCAAAATAGAGTATGTAATGATAATGGATTCCTGCACCTTGAGATTTTCCTGGTGATTTCCAAAACTGTATCGTACTCCTCTATAAGTGATTTAAAATCACATCAAAAAAAAATTTGATTTCCTACGTTCTACTCCCATAGAGCCAAAACCATCACATATGATAATCAAAAGAACAAAAACCTTGTTCAACAATCCTAGAGAAAATTTCTGGAAAAAGAAATTCATGATACAATATGTATTTCCTCATCTCTAGGGAGAGCGTCTTCATGTTTCTCTAGGATTAGGGATTTCTCTATATCATCCTTTGGTCTCTCAATGATCTTCCAATAAATGTGTGCATTTGCAAACCTTGTAACAATGGTTGGGCATTTTAATTTAGATTAAAAGATTTCCACTGTCCTGGCCTATCCTTTAAGTTTTATATTGGCCTAGGGACAATGCACTTCTGCCAAGGATCTATGGCTAAATCTAGAGGATACATATCAAAGAAAGGAAGAGAAAGAATAAATTGAAGACCACTCCATCAAGATCATCAAAGGTAAAGAATCATCAAAAACTTTTGAATGCATTATTTCTATCTCAATGATCTTCCAATAAATGTGCACATTTGCAAACCTTGTAACAATGGTTTGGCATTTTAATTTAGATTAAAGGATTTCCACTATCCCGCTCTTCATCCTTTAAGTTTTATACCTGGCCTACCACAAGGATATTTTATTAAATAAACCTGCATCAACAAAGTTTCACCAGATGACTCACCCTTTTGTATAGGCTTCCAAAACCCTCATGAAGGGAAACTCAAACATGGCCAAATAAGTGTCAGTCCCAAAACTATACTCCGGGGCCTCAGAGATATAATGAAAGACCGTGATTATTTAAAGCCCAACAGACTTCCATGGACAAGTTTCCATCCGCCCTGGTTTCATCAGGTGTCTCCAATAACTCAGAGTTTGAAATATCTCACAAGGTTCTCTTTATCAGAATCATTGCTACTACCCCGAAAGGAATAAAACAATCATTAATGAGTTTATGATAGATAAAAAGTGGATTTGATCATCTTTCATGAGAAGATATGTATCCCATCGAGAATCCCATTTTATAGAGATTTTTGAACACCATATCATGTAAATATAATTTCTTTTTACCCTTGTCAACTTCTGCGGACTATTGGTTTGTGAAACATAGTGCTTGGTGTCAGGGTTGCAGGTTGTCAATATCCTTTCACATCTCTCAACTTCTAGCTACCTTAAATTGACTATTTCTATCTGAGTAACACCCACAAGAAGAGCTACAAGGCATTTATAGACAGGACCAAATTATTTCATCAAAACAACACGAACTAAACCATTCACGATTTTTTTTCTGAACTCATGCTTTGAGAAGTTCAAAACTCTATGATTTCTCGAGCGCTTGAGATCCCCATGGGCCTTTATCGTAATGAGATAGGATACCATACATGCATACAAATTAATGAACGTGAGCCTCTTCCCATGCAATGCTGAGAATCTTTCTGCAACCCATACAACAATCGAGAACCAGGAATCACAAAGAAGTTTCCAGTATCGAACTTACAGTACATCATTGAAAGAGTATAGTCTAGAAGCACCACAACATCTGTAAATTCCATTGACAAAAAACTGGACACCTACAAAACCCTTTGGCACCTGTATCTTCTCAGATATTGAAAGTTTTTCACCAACTGCTCGACACTAAAAACATCTGTGTCCTAAACCACCTTAGAAACAACTTTCTCACTGTGTATTTGAGCCTATATCTTGCATTTTTCATTCTAAACTCCTTTTGCTGATGGCACCATCGATCATGTTATTTTCCCACCTGTAGCTTCCCCCTGTCTGCGTTTTTTGACTACTGCTCCAATACCAAGAATGCACTTTACTCTTGCTGAGCGTTTGGCTTTAGTGACTTATGTGTTGACCGTGTTTGACATCTGGACTTGTAGTTTGACATAAGTTTGTATGATATGTGATGGCTTAGACTTAGGATTAGAACACTTCTAGTACACATCACTTTTTTTGACAAAAAGATATATATTTTTGTATATATATATATAGGCATATATATATATATATATATATATATATATATATATATATATATATATAACTAGGCTTACTAATTCAAAAGCTTATTTTTTTATTATGCAGGTTATAGTAAGATGATAGGGTTTAGAAGCAAAACATGAATAAAGACTCAATGAGGATTTCAGAATTTATGAACTAGCCAAACGATTGAAATCCATTGACAATTTAAGCACAAGTTTACTAAGGATGCTCTAAAATTTTGATGAAAAATTTGAGTGCTAACAAAACCATTCATTATTATAGCCAAAATGATTCAAACTAAATTTACAGATTGGATTCTTCGAATTTTATCTTCGCTTTATATTATGTCTTTCTTGGTTCCTCTGTACACATGCATCATTGAAAAGAATTGGATGTTTTGGTTCTCTACATTGGCTAAGCTGTAAACTTACTCTAAAATTCTTAGACCTTGCCTACATTACATGACTAGGTGGAAACCATGCTTGAAGTCTTATTACTCATTTTGTCATGATGCAATATTTATGGGACATTATTAGCTCTTTATGTTGTGGACCAAGTGTGAGGTTTTGATGGGTAGAGATAATTTATTACTTTGAGCAACCCAATTTTTGTGAACGTGCTAAATTCTGATAACTCTATTGTTGTTTGGTCATGAGGGTGTCTTATAGCTTCTCATTTTGTTTCCAAGATTTTTCTCGCTTTGTACTCCCACTTAATTCCCATTCATAGTCATAGAGATACTTAATTCCACCCGTATTTACCATCATTTTATGGTATCTTTCTTGTTTGTATATATGCCAAAGTCTATCTTGGAATTGAAGGTGATGTTGGGCCCTACATTTGTCTTTATTGTGTAGAGCACTTTACAATTGATTCCTCACAAGTATTCCGAGGAGGACATGGAAATTCAAATTTTGTTAACGACAAAGGGAAATTTTTTGATTCCCCCATTGGTCTGAATCTAATTAAGACCAATGGGTGGAGTAAATTTAAGCAATGACAATCAAGGAATGAGCCCTGCTAGTATAAAGTTGGCGTGAAAGCCCAAATGGTTTCAAAATTTCTCTGTGGGATGACATACTAATATTTTGTGATGGATCAAAGATGGATGCAGACATAGTTAATCCAAGGCTCACACTCTTCAAATTAGAAATGAGTATGATCATAATTATAGGAATAATTACTCCAGGCAAAAATCAAGAATTAAACATCTTCGCACCCTCTATAGTTTGTCACTAGTTCTCTGGGTTCGAGTTGTTTGTTTGCTTCATAGGTTTTGATATTGATATTGTAATGTTTTTTAAATACCTACCAACAGTCACTTTTGCATTATCTTGACTCTCTTCACATCGCTTCCACACCTCCGGATGTCACCTTGCCACATCCAAGAGCACGCCCCATACATACATCACAATTTGATACCTCATCTCGCTATTCTGCCACCTCCACAACATCATTTTCCAATCTTGAAACGCCTCTCTTCCACCTTAAGGACATCTTCACACCTTTGAAATGTCACCTTTGCCACGCGAACGCCTCTCTTTCCACCTTGAACGCTCTCTTGCCACCTTCAAACGCCTCTTGCCACGTTCAATACCTCTCTCTTGCCACCTTTGAAACATCTCTTCAAGCCACATTTAAACATCTCTTGCCGATCTTCATGACGCCTCTTGCCATGTCCAAGGTGTTAGTCTTTCCACGACCTAGACATCAGTCTTACGACGCCTATATGGGGTTTGAACAATCGAATTCATGATGACACGCGGCATCATAGAATGTCGCAATATAGACGAACACTATGTCATCAGAAAAGAGACGTCATATGAAAACAACGCTTGAGGGGGTCCGATGTTTTTTGTTCTTCCAACAATATAAAGTGGCAATATTGCCGAACGATTATCGAAATTCTTGGACCCATGCACTAGTGTAGCCGGGCAAAATTTTTAAGGGAACTTTAAGTTATTAAAGTTTACTCATACCATCATCTATTTTAAGGCCGCCCAGGTCCGGGAGTATGGTTTTCAGGAACCAGGTTTATTAACTTACCACGCTAAAATCACTTATCGCAGTTCTTCAGGATGCACTACATTATCAAAGAGTGCCACTCACTTCTTCGCTTTAATTCGAGCTTAATGCGTCTTCAAGACAATAATTACATGCTCCAAGGGTGTCACCACCTCTTGACCTAATTTGGTAGACGTCAAACCCAAAGAGTCAATACTCTATCAAGGATCTTATGGGAGAATATATTCCCTGTGGAATAAGGAACTTGCCTTATTTCACAACCCTTATAATGATCATGAGTGATCACACTGCCTCACAAAGATCATGGGTCTTCGAACTAGTAGTCATAACCCACAATTTGAGCCACGTGGAGTGTTACTAGGCTGTATGTGGGTTGCTTCCACACCTCCCTCAATGTCTAGTTGCGTCACATGACCCCTTTACTCCAATGTGAGTTCCGTTGACAAGCTATCAGCCAACCCGCATCCATCAAATCTAATCATGCCTGCTAATAACAACAACATCATAATATCTAATCATATGTACATATGTCACATCAATAACATTCAAACCTCAATACAGACTTCTAATTCCACCAGAGTTCAAGGAGTTTCATCAATGCCTCGACATCCTCAAACATCCAAATTCCTCGCGACACTCAAGAGAACCCAATCAGTAGCACTTGTCGATATAAATACAACAAAAATAACATATCATGAAATTCACAATATCTCATAATCATAATCAAACAACCAATCAGAGTAAACACGGGATCACTTGCACGCCAGTGTCCTCAAAGAATAAGTACGCTTAATGTGCACAAGAGAGGGATGTTAAATACATTGTTTTAAAATTCGTCCAGAAGTTTCTCAGTATATGCCGAAATAAATGTATCGTAATATCATAGGTCTAGCTATCAAACAAAATGGAAACTACCGATGACATCATATGCGTCCTCCCAGATCGCTGAGTGTGGACTATAGTTGTCCCACTGACCTTGACCCCATCTATTGTTCGACATCGTAGCTATCAAATGCAATGGTCCAAGATGTGGATTGGCTCATCCGTGAGTGCTCCCTCATCCGGTACCTGCAAGGTACTCAATTCAAATATGTGTAGGATCACTAATATAATGTCTCAAAAATAGATACGCGAAAATCGCATATGCCTCAAAGAATCGTGCAAGGATAGTCAATAGGCCAATGCCTTATTTTCCATAACTTCAAAGGGTCCCACGAACCTAGAAGATATTTTATCACCCTTTACAAACTTGATCAACCTCTTATTCGACTTCACCCAAGAATAATCGACACAACTTCATAACTAATGTGTCAACATCGCATGATCAACATAACTCTTATGCTGATCCTGCACTTCCTTGATGCTTTGAATTATTATTTTGCATTTGATCTTCCATTTCTTGATTGCTTTGATCCCACCATGACCCTATTCTCAAGTTTATCCCAACTCAAAGGCGTCCAAACACAGCCGCCAGAAGAAAAATCGAAGGTTTCATCTTAATGGTGCTTTGATAACCATTGTTATATGTACCCTACTAGTGGCAAGAATTATTCCCAATGCTTATGTTATCCATCATGTACATATGCAACACATCCTCCAATATTTGGTTTGTTTGTTCGGTATGTCCATATGTCTCCAGGTGATAATGTGGTACTTAAGTTAATTTGGGTTCCTAAGGCCTCTTGAAACTAGTCCAAAATCGTCCCCTAAACACTAATCTATCAAATATAATCCACTTAGGCATGCCATGCATCCTCACAATATCACCGATGAAAAATCTAGCTACTAAGTGCCCTGATACATCATACGCATGGGAATAAAATGATCACTCTTCGCCGTAGAGTGTCGACTACCACAAAATCAATTGTCTCCTTTCCTTTAGTGGAAATTGAACAATGAAATCCATTTAAATGACCTCCCATTTTGATTCCGTATCAGCACATGGATGTAGTAATCCTGTTGGATGTCTATGTTCAACCTTCACCACCGACATTATAGACATTTTTCACATAGTTGACTATGTCTTCCTTCATTCCTTTCTAAAATAAGTGCTTAAGGTTTTCCTCTTCGCGGACTACGATGAGCCATGTGCACTGCTCTTTGAGCCTCATTTAGGATCAAACCCTCAACTCGCCATTGGGAGGTATGTAAATTTGACCCTTAAATCTCAATAATCCATCGCTGTCCACAGTAAATCAATCAAATTCTGCAGCATCATCAGGTTTTGTCCAAGAAAATCCTTGAACCCTTTGTACCATTCATCATCGCGACTATAAAGTTAGATTATTTTCACGTATATTCATCTAAAGAGGCATCATCGAAAAAATACATGGTCTCCTAATTCAATGCATCAACCACTCTTACCACTATTCCTTTCATATGTAATCTCAAAATCGCATCGCTTGCTAATTTCGACCAACGCTATTCGCCTGCTGTTTTGCATAAATATGTGTTGTAGTCCACAATGGTCCATTTCTTTAGTTCAAATTTCCATCCAATAAGGTAGTATATCCAAACTCTCAAGGCATAAACAATGTCTAACAACCCAAATCATGTGTCGTGATAGTTCTCCTCATGCCTTCAACTTTCTCTAGATGTGTTTATCACTTGACCATCTTTGCATCAAGACTGTTTAATCCCTCCTCCGATGCGTCAGTGCATACCAGAAGTCTTCATCCATGTCGTGGAAATTTAGTATCGGTTTTGTTTTCAACAACTCCTTGAGCCTCCGGAATTCCTCAGCCATTTCTTAGTCCAAACAAACTTTGTTCTGCCTGTGAATTTTCTGTAATTGTATTTTCTATCTTCAAAACCCTAAATCTAATCACATAGTATCCTGTAAAACCCATGAAGCTACACACTTATGGTACATTCATCGATGTACGCCATTCCATAATAGCCTCAATTCCTTTGTTGATCCAATAAAATACCTCATACGACATGACCTAAGTAATGAATCTTCGATTGATAAACGAGCATTTAGACAACTTCCCATACAATTTGTTCTTCAGACACCATAGTACCATGTGCAAGTGCTCATCGTGTTCTCCATCATTCGAGACTAAATAAAAATATCACTAATGAATACTTGGACCTAACTTGTCCAAGTATTTGTCGAACACCCCATTCATCAAAATCATAAATACCCTTGGGCATTTTTCAGTCCAAATGGTAAAATGGTAAAATCGTAATGCCAAAACCTTGTATTAAAGGCGGTCTTAGATTTTGTCCTTGATCTGTAACTAGCAATACATTGATCTCAAATTGATATTCGAAAACACCGTGACACCCTTCTTCATATGATCAAATAGATTGTCCATCATTGGCAACAAACACTGGTTCTTGATCATTTCCTTGATCAATTGATGGTAGTCAATGCAGAGTCTCCACAACCCATCCTTATTCCATATGAAAATAACAGGCGCACCCCATGGTGACACATTTGGATGTATAAGTCCTAGATCCAACAACTCTTTCAGTTGCATTTTCAACTCCTACAACTCAGGGGTCGAGATCTGATACCACATTCTCGCTATCAGTTCAATTTCTGGTTTTAGGTTTGTAATGTCCCCAAGCCCGAGACCTGTTGTAAATCATGTCTATGAAGTATAGAGCTTGCATTATGAATTGTAATTATGTTTTATAGGCTGGTGAGCCAAGTTTATATAAGCTGGTGGGCTTATGTGTTATTAGGTTGGAGAGCCTAAGTGTTAAGGCCGGGAGCCTGCTTTTGTATATGTAATCATGCAGATCATTAATAAAAATATAAACACTGCTGCGTGCAGACCGACCATGATGAATGAGTGATTGGGGACTAAACTTCCACTGAGTGGGTAAGGGATTGGGGGTTAAAAGGTTGGAAATAGAGGCTAAGTGTTGAGCCTAGGGGCTTAAGTCCTTGGGAATAATATTTTAATATTATTCCAAAATCCATGTGAAATATATGTTTTGTCCTAAGTTCCTGGAGAGGAACGCATGCTGATGGAGTGCATGCAGCTTCATGGGTG
>SNQJ01S0018460.1:126138-162557 GCA_010110895.2 Picea sitchensis | reverse complement strand
TAGGAAGATGATAGGGTTTAGAAGCAAAAAATGATGAATAAAACTCATCAAGACTCAATGAGGATTTCAGAATTTATGACCTAGGCAAATGATTGAAATCCATTGACAATTTTAGCACAAGTTTACTAAGGATGCTTTAAAATATTGATGAAAATTTTGAGTGCTAACAACACCATTCATTATTATAGCCAAAATGATTCAAACTAAATTTGCAGATCGGATTCTTTGAATTTTATCTTCTATTTTATATTATGTCTTTCTTGGTTCTTCTGTACACATGCATCACTGAAAAGAATTGGATTTTTTGGTTCTCTACATTGGCTAAGCTGTAAACTTACTCTTAAATTCTTAGACCTTGCCTACATTACATGACTAGGTGGCAACCATGCTTCAAGTCTTATTACTCATTTTGTCATAATGCAATATTTATGGGACATTATTATCTCTTTATGTTGTGGCCCAAGTGTGAGGTTTTGATGGGCAGAGATAATTTATTACTTTGAGTGAACATGCTAAATTCTAATAACTGTATTGTTGTTTGGTGATGGGGGTGTCTTATAGCTTCTCATTTTTGCTTCAGTATTTTTCTTCTTGTACTCCTTACTCAGAATTCCCGTTCATGACTATAGATACTTAATTCCACCCATATTTACCATCATTTTATGGTATCTTTCTTGTTTGTATATACGCCAAAGTCTACCTTGGAATTGAAGGTGATGTTGGGCCCTGCATTTGTCTTTATTGTGTAGAGCAATTCTGCAGCTGGATTCCTCACAAGTATTTCGAGGGGGATAGGGAAATTCAAATTTTGTTAACGATAGAGGATTTTTTTTTGATTCCCCCATTGGTCTTAATTAGATTCAGACCATGGGTGGACTAAATTTAAGCAATGACAATCAAGGAATGAGCCTGTTGGGTATAAAGTTAGCAGGAAAGCCCAAATGGTTTCAGCTCCCTCTTTGTGGATGACATACTAATATTCTGTGATGGCTCGAAGAGGGATGCAAACATATTAATGGAGGGGCTCACACTCTTCAAATTAGCAACGAGTATGATCATAATTATAGGAATAATTACTCCAGGAAAAAATCAACAATTAAACATCTTCAGACCCTCTAGTCTGTCACTAGTTCCTTGCCTAGATTTGTTTGTTTGCTTCATAGGTCTTGATATTGATATTGTATTTTTTTTTAAATACATACAAAAACATCACTGTTGCGACGTCTTGGACTCTCTTCACATCGCTCTTTCCACCTCCAGTATGTCACTCTTGCCACATCCAAGAGTGTCACTCCCATAGCAACCACGTCAAAGCTGATACCTCATCTCGTCGATCTTGCCACCTCCACAACGTCGGTCTTGCCACCTTTGAAACATCTCTCTTGCCACCTTTGAAATTTCTCTCTTGCCAGGTTTAGAATGTCTCTCTTGCCACCTTTGAAACTTCTCTCGTGCCACCTTCAAAACATCTCTCTTGCCACCTTCAGGGCGTCTCTCTTGCCACCCTTGAAACGTCGCTCTTGCCACATTTAAAATGTCTCTCTTGCCACCTTCAGGACGTCTCTCTTTCCACGTCCAAGATGTCGGTCTTGCCATGACTTAGAAATTGATCTTATGACATCTATATGGGGGTTGAACAATCAAATTCATGATGACACGTGGCATCATACAACGTCGCAATATAGACGAACACTCTATCATCGGAAAAGAAACGTCCCGTGAAATGAAGTTTGAGGGGGTCTGATGTTTGTCGTTCTTCCGACAATATAAAGTGGAAATTACATCAAACACGCCGTCGAAATTTGACCCAGATGCACTAGTGTGTGTCCTAAAGGGCACACCAAGCAAAGAAAAGAGAAAGAGGCGAGTGGCACCCTTGGAGCACATAGTGCGTCCTGAAGGGCACATCACGATTTTAACTATGATAAGTTAATAAACCTGGTGCCTATAAACTTATGCCTCCTTAGGACCTGGTCAACCTAAATATGTATGACGTGATAAGTAAAGTTTAATAACAATTTTTCCCTTAAAAAAAAAACTTTCGCCAAGCCTAGTGAATTGAAAACCTAGGTCTAAGTATAACACGCAGTAAAAGAAAAAAAATAAAAATAAACATGGAACAAGAAGGGTGGTAAGGAATTCAAACTTAATTATTAAAGTAAAAGGAAAAATTATAATGGAGGATTATATTTATTAAAAGAGTAATTGGTTGTTTTTATCTACACTTGCTAAATTGATTTTTTTAGTTAAAAAGGAAAAATGGGGGAAACTTAAAATAAAAAGGAAACTTAAAGAAAAGGGGAAACTTAAAGAAAAAGATGAATGTCTAACTTAGTAAGGAATCTATCCCTTGGAACTTTCTATTTATGAACTCAACTACGAATTAGGTAAGGTGTAAGTCATTTAAGAATTGTAAGGGAATTTTGGGACACCAAGGAGCATTTTTAGGAATTATTTTAGGTGGGTGCAGGAAATAAGAATATTTAATTAATTAATAAAATTGATTTTTTGTTGCAACTAGGGGATCAGGCGACAAGTGTACGGGGGAGGTTTTTCGTAATTAAATAAATGAAAAAAGAATATAATGAGAGTTTGGGAAAGTAATGACTAAGAAAATCTATAAAAGAGATGACGGAGGAGGAGTATGGAGCATCATTTGGCTTGCGTAACATTACGCTCTCGAAATTTATCTTGACTGAGTTTTCACTTGTGGGATTTTGGATACCCATCTCGGGTAACGAGTGGTAGCTCGACCTTGCGAAGTGATCTAGGTGCTAGCATTCTCTAGTATTGTGTGTGTGGCCCCTTTGCAGCATGGGGGGCTCAGGGGGAAGAAGAGTATCCCTAGCATTGGCTGGGAGATACCAGTGAGGTCACATCGGTTTGCAAGAGGGAGCTAGATGGAGTGTCCAGGACAATGAATTTAGAGCTTTCTCATTTGGCTAAGGCATGCTTGTTAAAGTTGTTACTTGCAATGAAATTTAATTTACACTTGTTTGTTTTACTATACTCGGATGACAATTTCATTGCATTGAGATTTCCTTGCACATGTATTTATACGGTAATTGTAATCCCCTTGTTACTTGATTCATTCAGTAAGAACCCTTGCTATCCACAATATCCTTCATTTATGAGTTACTATCTATTTGAGCATGGCCAGAATGATCCCCAGACTCAAAACCTTTCCTGCACTATTATATGTCCTTCCTTCCTTTTTTTTATTCCTTGATTTCACTTTTATTTCATTAATTGCTTCTCCATAGAGAAGATCTAGATGCAAATTTGTGTTTTTATCCTTTGTTCCTTGATCCTTTAAGTTATTAGTCTATGCCTGAGTAGTCGGCCAGGAGCCGAATCGACTGTCTTTCACTCTGGGTTTAAACATTTAGATTCCAATGCCTTGCTTTCCTGTGCATGAATAATAAGTGTAGGATCACTCCTCTACCCAGTGTTTATTTGCAATGAGTTTCTCTACGTTTTCCCTTGAGTTGTAATCTTGACACCCTTTATTTTTAATTGAGTTTTCCCCGTGCATTTACACCTTGCTTTAAACCTCACTTTACCCAGTGATCCACTTCCTTTATCTCTGCATGAGGCCTCTTGAACTCAGTGATTGGGTGCTTTCTTTTCCTTGCATTTTGCGTGGAGTTATCAACTATCATACCTCAACAAAACAACCAATTTACTCTCTACGTACCTAGAACTCTTGCTATATTACCACTTCATTGCTCTACTTTTCCAGATCTTTGATGACTGCGTGGTTAGTACTTGGAGTACGCAATGCGCATGTGCTATCATTGTTGTTTGACAATGATTTAGTTATGGATTTACACATCGATTTCCCATAAATTATTTTTGTTAGACAACAAATTATTCGATAGATAGTGATTTCCCATAAATTATATTTGTTAGACAGTGAATTATTTGTTATATAGCGATTTCCAATCAACTATATTGGTTAGAAAACGAATTGGTTGTTAGGTAGTGATTTCCCATAAATTATATTTGTTAGACAATGATATATTTGTCAGATAGAGATTTCCACAAAATTATCTTTTATGAATAATCTCAGATCTTCGATCTTTGCGATTTCTCGACAACTATTTTAAACTGACAGATAAGATGATATTATTTAAAGTTAGATAGAGATATATTTGTTAGACATAGATATATTTGTTAGATAACGATTCCATAAAATTATCTTTTATGAATAATCTCGTATCTCTGATCTCTGCGATTTCTGGACATCTATTTTAAACTGACAGATTAGATGATATTATTTAAAGTTAGACAAATATATATTTGTTAGACAGAGATATATTTGTTAGATAGCGATTCCATAAAATTATCTTTTATGAATAATCTCGGATATCTAATCTCTGGGACTTCTGGACAGCTTTTTTAAACTGCCAGATAAGATGATATTATTTAAAGTTAGACAAAGATATATTTGTTAGACAGAGATATATTGTTAGATAGAGATTCCATAAAATTATATTTTATGAATGATCTCGGATCTCTGATCTCTGCGATTTCTGGACAACTATTTTAAACTGTCAAACAAGATATCGATTTCCTTTTTAAAGTTATTTAAACGTACTATGTATGAATGGACATCAAGGCTTGATATCTGAACAATATAAGAATACTATCATGTTTCATCAAGTTTTATTTTAGCAAAAACTAAATATTCTTGGATGCAAATAATAAATTATTAAGATGTGAAAGTACTTTTATTCTTTTCATATATCATTAAGATTCTTAGAAAAATATAAAATATTTCTAATGCACCTCTTGAGAAGATAATTAGGTGCAACATCACTAGTGGGAAGCAGGTTATGCCAACTTGCTAGAAAGCATTCTATTATGGTGAATGCATATGATATTATAAACAATTTAATGCATTTCATAATGTATGGAATTCTAGTTACCAATAATGGATTATCACATGTTGGTGCACTTGATTTTGGAGATCCATTCCATAAGCATCAGATGCCTTGCAACTATTGGAATTAATGAGTAGAAATATACTATTAATCCATCCACATTTATTGTTTGTCATTCTTTCATTCTACAATTATGAAATGATTTTTATCATCCCATATGAAATATAAAATCTTTTAACTCCTACATAACAGTTTAATTGTGGAATAATCATATGACAATTATCCGTTCTAATAGATTAATTGATTAATTGCAATGGTAGTAGATTGATTGTTGCAATGGTAATAGATTAATTGTTGCAATGGTAATAGATTAATTGATTAATTGCAAGGGTAATAGTTCACTCATTTTCACTTAGTCATAACGATTTGATAGCTAATGGTTTATGGTTTATTTGTGTAATAGTTTAATGGTTTGCGCAATATTAATGGTTGAGGGTTTAATAGTTTAATAGTTTTATTAGCTAAATTGATAAATAGTTTAACCGTTAATTGGTTACTATGTGTCTTGTGCCTTAATTTGAATTGTAAATGGTGGTTGGTCATAGTTGTTACACCACTTCTGATTTCCTTGTAGGAAACCAAAAATCCTTCGGTTAGTTGTGCAATTTAAATTTGAATGATGTCACCTTGTGTCTTGTTGACTTGTTGATTGGGTGCTTGGGTATAGCCTTCATGTATTTATTGATAGATATTTCGGTCTCCTAGCACGAGGGATTTTGCTTGGGTTAAAGGTCTAGATATGTTATGTTGAGACATGGTCATTGACATGCTTATTGCCTTGCGATGACATGATTCCCGAGGAGGGGATCTTTGTGTGCCCTGATTGATAGATGTGAATGATAACACGGCCAAAGTATTGAACCTCTTGATGTGGTCATATTGTTCATTATAATTGATGTTGGTACTTAGATCTGTAACGCCTTATTGTGATTTGTTTTCTTTCCCTAGAGGTTTCCAGTTACTGGTCGTCACAACCATTGTGTCAAGATTGTTGATGTTTCCCTTTATCTTGTAGGCATGGTCTTTCTTGTGTCGGGCGGGTAGCCATTTTTTATGTCTATTGAATATCGTATGTTTCATCAAGTTGCATGATGTTCTAGTGTGTTGGGTCATTGTTGTCTGTTTCCTGATTTGCATGCATTGTGTTCATCGTCAAGTTGTGTTGATTAATTGTTGTCGTTGTTACTTTCCTTCTTTTAAAGAAAAAGAAAAAATATCATTTGTTTTGCATCACATGTAGTCGTAACGACATGAGACTTTACATATGGTATCAGAGAGGGTTCGACCTGTGACTTGGGATCACTACGGATTCCATTGACTTGATAATTGATTATAATGTTGCTAATTAATTTCACTTGTATTTGTGCAAGTACTCATGGTTAGAGGACATCGCAAAGGTAGAAAACGGGGTGCTTGAGGAGGAGGCACGACACCCCCAGTAGCATCCACGCACGAGGGTTATAACCGCCAGGGAGACGAACAAGTTGTCGGGTAGGAAAATATAGCAGTGGGTGATGTGGTTGGGCTGATGAGGTCCTTTCAGAGGATGTCTAAGGCACTGATTAGATATTTGGATAGAGATTAGGATAGGGTGTTGACACCCCCTGAGGGTCGACTACATGCTTCGGTCAGTACTGGTAGAATTCACCGTGAACTCGAGAAGGTCAAATTTCATGAGTTATTTGGTTCCCCAGATGACACAGCCACCAAGGCATGGTTAGATAATATGGAGATGTGATGTGTACTATGTGAATATACCTCCAACATCAATATCCACATGGCGGTCTTTCAACTGAAGGGGAGTTCTCTTCTATGGTGGAATATGCTCCTACCACAATTGAACATGGTCATCGAAGACGCGTCATGGGAATTATTTGAGGAAAGGTTCTGAGAGAGGTATCTCTCTGAGGAATTCATTGAGCTTCGACTCAATGAGTTCAACACCTTGAGATAGGGCATCTGTACGGTGCCCAAGTACGAGGCCCATTTTATGGAGCTGCTTCGGTATGCTTCGCACTTAAATACCCAGAAACTTAAGGTCAATAGGTTCGTGTTTGGCCTTAATGTCAAAATTTGTGTAAAGGTTAGGATTCTGATGCCTCAAAACTTGCATGATGTTGTCCATAAGGCCCTCATAGGATAAGAGGATCTTATCAGTGGGGGTCAAAGAAGGACTCCAGCGAGACCAACGGGACAGGTGTCATCTGGTGCGCAGCATCATCAAATAGACACTCACTAGGATATTGTGGCTTCTAGAGAGGATCCAATTTCACTACACATTGACGACCAACGCCTCATCAACAGACTCCTTACCGAGAAACACAACACCAACAACAATGTCGACTGCAAAAACAATATTTTAGGCTTGTTCAACAGAACAGACCAGGGTTCCAGGCTGGTGGGTCATCAACTTCTGCTTAGGGTACTAGGAGTAATGGACGAAATAAATGGTGTTGGACATGTGGGGAGCCACATTACCAGCGTTACTTCCCAGTTGAGAGGACCATAGAATCTGGATCAGTCGGACCCCCTACCATGGGAGATTTGGGCAAGGCCCATTGGATTCATGTAGCGACGAATAACCTCCAGGTAGAGCACTAATTGACTATCCTCAGGACGTTGGGTATCTGATGAGGGTGCACTCACAACGAAACCAATCCTCATCCTAGACCATCACATTCAAAAGCTATAGAGTCAAACAATAGATCAGGTCAAGGTCCAATGGGATAACTATAGTCCACACTCGACGACCTGGGAGGATTCTTATGATATGCATCAACAATTTCCATTTTTGTTTGATAAATAGACTTATAATACTATGATACACTTTGTTTCGACACTTATATACTGTGAAACTTTGGGACAAAGTTTAAAACAAGAGTGGGTGTATGTAACATCCCACTCTTGCGTGCACTGAGAAAACTTATTCTTTGAGGAAACTTGCGTGCAAGTGATATGGGTTATTATGCTATTAGTCATTTTGATTATGATTATGAGATATTGTGGATTTGATGATATGTTGTTTTGTCATATTTACATAGACATGTGATATTGACTGGTTTCTCCTATGTGTGTAGGACTCTATACATTGAGGATGCAGAGGCATCGATGAAACCCCTTGGACATCAGATTAAGTCAGGGAGTGGACTATAGGATTTGAATGTTGTTGATGTGACATATGTACATATGAATATATGTTATGATGATTGATTATTATTGATGACATGATTCATTGATGGATGCAAGTTGACAATAGCTTGCTGACTAGACTAACATTTGGAGTAGAGGGGTCACGCACGACAACTAGAGACATTAAGGGAGAGGTGTGGTAGCATCCCTACAACATCCTACTAGCAGTCTCATCGTGGCTCAAACTGTAGGTTAACAATTACCTAGTTCAAGAAGACCCACAATGCCGTGAGGGCAGACTGTGGGACTCTCTCATGATGATTCTAAGGGGTGCACAATAAGGCAGGGTCATTATTCCTTAGAGGCCCTTAGTCTCCAACAAGATCACCTGATGGAGTATTGACTCCAGGGGTTTGACGTCTACCAAATTCAGTCAAGAGGCGAGTGGCACCCTTGGAGCACATAGTGTGTCTTGAAGGGCACGTCATGCAAAGAAAATGAAAAGAGGCGAGTGACACCCTTGGAGCACATAGTGCATCTAGAAGGGCACATCGCACAAATAAAATGAAAAGACATGAGTGGCACCCTTGGATCACATAGTGCGTCTTGAAGGTCATGTCGCACAAAGAAAATGGAAGAAGGCAAGTGGTTGGAGCACGTAGTGTGATCTGAAGGGAACATCATGATTTTAACTATGATAAGTTAATAAACCTAGTTCCTAGAAAATTATGCCTCCTTAGGACCTAGTCGACCTGACTATGAATGACGTGATAAGTAAAGTTTAATAACAATTTTTCCCTTAAAAACAAAACTATTGCCAAGCCTAGTGAATTTAAAACCTAGGTCTAAGTAGAACATGTAACAAGAAGGAGGGTAAGAAATTCAAACTTAATTATTAAAGTAAAAAAAAAGAATTATAATGGAGGATTAAATTTATTAAAAGAGTAATTGGTTTTTTTTATCTACAGTTGCTAAATTGATTTTTTTAGTTAAAAAGGAAAAGGGGGGAAACTTAAAAGAAAAAGAAAACTTAAAAAAAAGGGAAACTTAAATAAAAGGGGAAACTTAAAGAAAAAGTTGAATGTCTAACTTAGTAAGGAATCTAGCCTTTGGAGATTTCTATTTATGAACTCAACTAGGAATTAAGTAAGGCATAATTCATTTAAGAATTTTAATGGAATTTTGAGACATCGAGGAGCGTTTTTAGGAATTCTTTTAGATGGGTGAGGGAAATAGGAATATTTAATTAATTAACAAAATTGATTTTCTGGTGCCACTAGGGGATCGGGCGACATGTGTACGGGGGAGGTTTTTACTAATTGAAAAAATGAAAAAGGAATCTAATGAGGGTTTGGGAAACTAATGACTAAGAAACTTTATAAAAGAGATGGTGGAGGAGGAGTATGGATCATCATTTTTCTTACGTAGCATTACACTGTTGAAATTTATCTTGACTAAGTTTTCACTTGTGGGAGTTTGGATACCCATCTCGGGTAACGAGTGGTAGCTCGACCTTGTGAGGCGATCTAGGTGCTAGCATTCTCTGGTATTGTGTGCATGGCCCCTTTATGGATCGATTGGATCAAGGGGGAGAAGAGTACCCCTAGCATTGGTTGGGAGGTACCAGTGAGGTCACATTGGTTGGCGAGTGGGAGATGGATGGAGCTCACGCGGGACAACGACTTGGGAGAATTCTCATTTGGATAAGGTACGCCTGTTAAAGTTGTTACTTGCAATGAAATTTAACTTACACTTATTTATTTTATTGTACTCGGATGACAATTTCATTGCCATGAGATTCCTTGCATATGTATTTATACGGTAATTGTAATCTCCTTTTCACTTGATTCGTTTAGTAAGAACCCTTGCTATCCACAATATACTTCATTTCTGAGTTATTGTCTATTTGCACATGGCCATAATGAGCCCCAGACGCAAAACCTTGTGTGTGTTATTGTATCTCTTGCCTACAATTTTTTTATTCCTTGATTGTTCTTTTATTTCATTAATTGCTTCTCCACAGAGAAGATTTGGATGCAAATTTGTGTTTTTATCCTCTGTTCCTTGATCATTTAAGTTATTAGTATGTTCCTGAGAAGTCGTCAAGGAGATGAATCAACTATATTTCACTCTGATGTTGGAGATTTAGATTCAAATGCCCTGCTTTCATGCGCATGGATAATAAGTGTAGGTTCACTCCTCTACCTAGCGTTTATTTGCAGCGAGTTCCTCTGCATTTTCCCTTGAGTTGTAATCTTGTCACCCTCTCTTTTTACTTGATTTTTCCTCGTGCATTTACACCTTTATTTAACCCTCACTTTATCCAACGATCCACTTCCTTTATCTATGCGTGATGCCTCTTAAACTCAACGATTGGGTGCTGCCTTTTCCTTGCGTTTTGTATGGAGTTCTCAACTATCATACCTTAGCAAAACAACCACTTTACTTTCTACGTCTCCAGAACTCTTCTTGGATTACCACTTCATTACTTTGCGTTTCCAAATATTTGATGACTGTGTGGGTAGTACTTTGAGTGTGCAATGCGCATGTGCTATCACTGTTGTTTGACAGTGATTTAGTTATGGATTTACACAACAATTTCCCATAAATTATATTTGTTAGACAACGAATTATTTGTTAGATAGTGATTTCCCATAAATTATATTTGTTAGACAATGAATTATTTGTTAGATAGAGATTTCCCATAAATTATATTGGTTATATAGCGAATTTTTTGTTAGATAGTGATTTCCCATAAATTATATTTTTTAGACAACGATATATTTGTCAGATAGCAATTTCCATAAAATTATCTTTTATGAATAATATCGAATCTTTCATCTCTACGATTTCTGGAAAAATATTTTAAACTCACGGATAAGATGATATTATTTAAAGTTAGACAAAGATATGTTCGTTAGAAATAGATATATTTGTTAGATAGCAATTCCATAAAATTATCTTTTATGAATAACCTCGGATCTCTGATCTTTGCAATTTTTGGACAACTATTTTAAATTAACAGATAAGATGATATTATTTAAAGTTAGACAAAGATACATTTGTTAGACAAAGATATATTTGTTATTTGTTAGACAAAGATATATTTGTTAGATAGAAATTCCATAAAATTATCTTTTATGAATAATCTCGGATCTTTGATCTCTGCGATTTCTGGACAATTATTTTACACTGACAAATAAGATGATATTATTTAAAGTTAGAAAGAGATATATTTGTTAGACAAAGATATATTGTTAGATAGTGATTCCATAAAATTATGTTTTATGAATGATCTCACATCTCTGATCTCTGCGATTTCTGGACATCTATTTTAAATTGACAGATAAGATAGTGATTTCCGTTTTAAAGTTATTTAAACATATTATGTGCTAATGGACATCAAGGATTGATATATGAACAATATAAGAATACTCTCATGTTTCATCAAGTTTTATTTTAGCAAGAACTAAATATTCTTGGATGCAAATAATAATATTTTAAGATGTGAAAATTCCCTTTATTCTTTTCATATATCATTAAGATTCTTAGAAAAATATAAAATATTGTTAGTGCACCTCTTGAGAAGATAATTAGATGCAACATCACTAGTGGGAAGTAGGTTATGCCAACTGGCTGGAAAGCATGCCATTATGGTGAATGCATATGATATTATAAACAATTTAATGCATTTCATAATGTATGGAATTCTAGTTACCAATAATGGATTATCACATGTTAGTGCACTTGATTTTGGAGATCCATTCCATAAGCATCAGATGCCTTGGAACTATTGAAATTAATGAGTAGAAATATTCTATTAATCCATACACATTTATGGTTTGTCATTCTTTCATTCTACAATTATGAAATCATTTTTATCATCCCATAAGAAATATAAAATCTTTTAATTGCTACATAACAGTTTGATTGTGGAATAATCATATGACAATTATCTGTTCTAATTGATTAATTGCAATGGTAGTAGATTGATTGTTGCATTGGTAATATATTTATTGTTGCAATAGTAATAGATTAATTGATTAATTGCAATGGTTATAGTTCACTCATTTTCACTTAGTCATAACGATTTAACAACTAATGTTTTATGGTTTATTTGTGTAATAGTTTAATGGCTTGTGCAAGATTAATGGTTGAGGGTTTAATAGTTTAATAGTTTATTAGCTAAATTGATAAATAGTTTAACCGTTAATTGGTTACTATGTGCCTTGTGCCTTAAGTTGTATTGTAAATGGTGGTTGGTCATAGTTGTTACACCACATATGATTGCCTTGTAGGAAACCATAAATCCTTCGGTTAGTTGCACAATTTAAATTTGAATGATGTCACCTTGCGTCTTGTTGACTTGTTGATTGGGTTCTTAGTTATAGTCTTTGTGTATTTATTGACAGATATTTCAGTCTCCTAGCATGAAGGATTTTTCTTGGGTTAAAGGTCTAGATATGTTATGTTGCGACATGGTCACTGACACACCTATCGCCTTGAGACAACATGATTCCCAAGGAGGGGATCTTTGCACACCTTCATTGATAGATACGAATGATAACCTGGCCAAAGTATTTCACCTCCTGATGTGGGTGTATTGTTCATTGTAATTGATGTTGGTACTTGGATCCATAACGCCTTATTGTGATTTTTTTTCTCACCGTAGAGGTTTCTAGTTACTAGTCGTCGTAGCCATTATGTCAGGATTGTTGATGTTTCCCTTTAGCTTGTAGGCGTGGTGTTTCTTATGTTGGGCAGGTAGCTATTTTTATTTTCTATTGAATATAGGATGTTTCGTCCAATTTCATGATGTGCTAGTGTGTTGGGTCATTGTTGTCTGTTGCCTGTTTTGCATGTGTTGTGTTTGTCGTCAAGTTGTGTTGATTAATTGTTGTCATTGTTACTTTCCTTCTTTTAAAGAAAAAAACATTTCACTTGTTTTGCGTCACATGTAGTCGTAACGACGGGGGACTTTACATATGGTATAAGAGCAGGTTTGACCCATGACTTGGGATCATTGTGACTTTCGTTGATTTAATAATTGATTATTGTGTTGCAAATTAAGTTGACTTGTATTCATGTAGGTAATAATGGTTAGAGGATGACATAGAGGTAGATGACGGGGTGCTCAGGGAGGAGACCCAACTCCCCAAGTAGCATCCACGCCTGAGGGTTCTAACCGCTAGGGAGATGAACAGGATGTCATGCAGGAACATATAGTAGTGGGTGATGTAGTTGGGATGATGAGGTCCTTTCAGAGAATGTCTGAGGCACTAATCATTCGTTTGGATAGAGATGAGGCCATGGCATCGACACCCCCTGAGGGTCCACCGTGCACTCCGATTGGAACTGGTAGCATTCACCGTGAACTCGAGAAGGTCAAATTTACCAAGTTCTTTGGTGCCCCAAACAACACAACCACTGAGGCATGGTTGGATAATATGGCTATGTGATTTTCACTTCATTAATATACCTCCAAAATGAAGTTTTGCATGGAGATATTTCAACTGAAGGGGAGTACTCTTCTATGGTGGAAGACACTCCTACCACAATTGAACATGGCCATCGAAGACGTGTCATGGGAACTGTTTGAGGAATGGTTCTGAGAGAGGTATCTATATGAGGAATTCATTGAGCGTCAACTCAATGAGTTCAACACCTTGAGAGAGGGCAGTCGTACGATGCTTGAGTACGAGGCCCATTTTATGGAGCTGCTTCGGTATGCTTCACACCTGAATACAAAGAAACTTATGTCAACAGGTCCATGTTTGGCCTTAATGTAAGCATTTGTGCAAAGGTTAGGATTTTGTTGCCTCAAAACTTACATGATGTTGTGTAGAAGGCCCTCATATAATACGAGGATCTTATCAGCGGGGGTCAGAGTAGGAATCCAGCAAGACCAATGAGGCATGTGTCATTTGGTGCGCAGTAGCATCAGACACTAGCTAGACACTCACCAGGATATCATGGATTTCAGAGAGGATCCACTTTCACTACAACTCGACAACCAACGCCTCAGAAGTGGACTCCTTACCAAGGACCAGAGCACCAGAAGCAGCGTCGACCGCAACAGGAACAATTTAGGCATGTTAAGCAAAACAAACCAGGGTTCCAGGTCGGTGGGCTGTCAGCTTCTGCTTCGGGTACCAAGAGTATTGGACCGAAGAAATGGTTTTGGACATGTTGGGAGCCACATTACCAACGTGACTACCCAATGGAGAGGACCAAAGAATTCAGATTAGTCGGACCCACTACCATGGGAGATTTGGGCAAGTCCCAGCATATTCATGCAGTGGCGAATAACTGCCAGGCAGAGCACCAGTCGACAGTGCTTGAGATGTTAAGTATATGTTGAGGGTGTTCTCACGGTGGAACCAATCCCCATCCTGGACCATCGCATTCGATGGCTACAACGTCAAACAGTAGATCATGTCAAGTTTGAGTGGGACAACTATAGTCCACACTCAGCAACCTGGGAGGACGCTTATGATATGCATCAATAGTTTCCATTTTTGTTTGATAGATAGGCTTATGATATTATGATACACTTTGTTTTCGAACTTATATACTGTGAAACTTCGAGACAAATTTTAAAACAAGTGGGGGTGTATGTAGCATCCCTCTCTTGTGCACACTAAGCAAACTTATTCTTTGAGGAAACTTGCATGCAAGAGATCCGGGTTATTATACTATTGGTCATTTTGATTATGATTATGAGATATTATGGATTTGATTATATGTTATTTTTTCGTATTTGCATAGAGATGTGCTATTGATTGGGTTCTCCTAAGTGTGTAGGACTCTGAAAATTGAGGATGCAGAGGCATCGATGAAACCCCTTGGACTCTGGATCGAGTCAGGGAGTGGACTGTAGGATTTGAATGTTGTTGATGTTACATATGTACATATGAATAGATATTATGATGATTGATTATTATTACTACCATGATTCATTGATGCATGCAGGTTGACGATAGCTTGTCGACCAAAATCACATTTGCAGTAGAGGGGTTACGCACGAAAAATAGAGACATTGAGGGAGAGGTGTGGAAACATCCCTACCACAACCTACTAGCACTCTCATTGTGGCTCGAACTGTAGGTTAATGATTACCTAGTTCGAGAAGACCCACGATGTCATGAGGAAAGACTGTGACAATCACTCACGATGATTCTAAGGGGCATGCAATAAGGCATGGTCCTTATTCCTTAGAGGCCCTTAGTCTCCCACAAGATCACCTGACAGAGTATTGACTCCATGGGTTTAACATCTACCAAATTTAGTCAAGAGGCGAGTGACACCCTTGGAGCACGTAGTGCGTCTAATGGAATGTCGTGCAAAGAAAACAGAAAGAGGTGAGTGGCATTGTTTGAGAACGTAGTGTGTCTTGAAGGGCATGTCATGCAAAGAAAATGGAAAGAGGCGAGTGGCACCCTTGGATCATGTAGTGCATCTTGAAGGGCATGTCGCACAAAGAAAACGGAAAAAGGCTAGTCACACCCTTGGAGCACGTACTGCATCTTGAAGGGAACATCATGATTTTAACTATGATAAGTTAATAAACCTAGTGCCTAGAAAATTATGCCTCTTTAGAACCTGGTCGACCTGAATATGAATGACGTGATAAGTAAATTTTAATAACTATTTTTCCCTTAAAAAAAAAACCTTTCGCCAAGTCTAGTGAATTTAAAACCTAGGTCTAAGTAGAACATGTGGTAAAAGAAAAAATAAATAAATAAACATGTAACAAGAAGGGGGGTAAGAAATTCAAACTTAATTATTAAAGAATTGTTTTTTTTATAATGGAGGATTAAATTTATTAAAAGAGTAATTGGTTGTTTTTATCTACAGTCGCTAAATTGATTTTTTTAGTTAAAAAGGAAAAAGGGGGGAAACTTAAAAGAAAAAGGAAGCTTAAATAAAAATGGAAACTTAAAGAAAAGGGGAAACTTAAAGAAAAAGATGAATGTCTAACCTAGTAAGGAATCTAGCCTTTGGAAATTTATATTTATGAACTCAACTAGGAATTACGTAAGGTGTAAGTCATTTAAGAATTGTAAGGAAATTTTGGGACACCGAGGAGAGTTTTTAGGAATTCTTTTAGATGGGTGAGGGAAATAGGAATATTTAATTAATTAATCAAATTGATTTTCTGGTGCAACTAGGGGATCGGGCGACATGTGTATGGGGAAGGTTTTTCCTAATCAAATAAATGAAAAAGGAATATAATGAGGGTTTGGTAAACTAATGACTAAGAAACTCTATAAAATATATTGCGGAGGAGGAGTATGGAACATCATTTGTCTTGTGTAACGTTACACTGTCAAAATTTATCTTGACTGAGTTTTCACCTGTGGGAGTTCGAATACCCAGCTTGGGTAATGAGTGGTAGCTCGACCTTGCAAGGCGAGATGCATGCTAGCATTCTATGGTATTTTTTGTGTAGCCCCTTTGCGGCTCAGGGGGTTCAGGGGGGAGAAGAGTACCCCTAGCATTGGCTTGGAGGTACCAGTGAGGTCACATCAGTTAGCAAGCGGGAGCTAGACGGAGCAAGTGTGGGACAAGGACTTTGGATCATTCTCATTTGGATAAGGTAAGCCTTTTAAAGTTGTTACTTGCAATGAAATTTAATTTACACTTGTTTATTTTACTGTACTCAGATTACGATTTCATTGCCATGAGATTTCCTTGCACATGTATTTCTACGGTAATTGTAATCCCCTTGTCGCTTGATTCGTTAAGTAAAAACCCTTGCTATCCACAGTATCCTTCATTTATGAATTACTATCTATTTGCACGTGTCTAGAATGAGCCCCAGACTCAAAACCTTTACTGTAGTATTATATCTCTTGCCTTCATTTTTTTATTCCTTAATTGCGCTTTTATTTCATTAATTTCTTCTCGACAGAGAAGATATGGATGCATATTTGTGTTTTTATTCTATGTTCCTTGATCCTTTAGGTTATTATTCTATGCATGACCAATCGGACAGGAGCCGAATCGACTATCTTTCACTCTGGTGTTAAATATTTAGATTAAAATACCCTTCTTTCCTGTGCATGGATAATAAGTGTAGGATCAGTCCTCTACCCAACATTTATTTGCAGTGATTTCCTTTGTGTTTTCCCTTCAGTTGTAATCTCAGCACCCTCTATTTTTAGTTGAGTTTTCCCCATGCATTTACACCTTTATTTAACCCTCACTTTACCCAACGATCCACTTCCTTTATCTCTGTGTGAGGCCTCTTAAACTTAGCAATTGGGTGTTGCCTTTTCCTTGCATTTTGCATGGAGTTCTCAACTATCATACCTCATCAAAACAACCACTTTACTCTTTGTGTCTCCAGAACTCTTGTTGGATTACCACTTCATTGCTCTGCGCTTTCAAATCTTTGATCACTGCATGATGACTGTGTGGGTAGTAATTTGAGTGTGCAATGGGAATGCGCTATCATTGTTATTTGACAGTGATTTAGTTATGTATTTACACAACGATTTACCATAAATTATATTTCTTAGACAACGACTTATTTGTTAGATAGCAATTTCCCATAAATTATATTTGTTAGACAACGAATTATTTGTTAGATAGAGATTTCCAATAAATTATATTGGTTAGACAATGAATTGTTTTTTAGATAGAGATTTCCCATAAATTATATTTGTTAGACAACGATATATTTGTCAAATAATGATTTCCATAAAATTGTATTTTATGAATAATCTTAGATCTCTGATCTTTGTGATTTCTGGACACTATTTTAAACTGACAGATAAGATGATATTATTTAAAGTTATACAAAGATATATTTGTTAGATAGAGATTCCATAAAATTATCTTTTATGAATAATCTCGGATCTCTGATCTCTACGATTTCTGGACAACTATTTTAAACTGACAGATAAGATGATATTATTTAAGTTAGACAGAGATATATTTGTTATATAGCGATTCCATAAAATTATCTTTTATGAATAATCTTGGATCTCTGATCTCTGTGATTTTTGGACAGCTATTTTAAACTGACAAACAAGATGATATTATTTAAAGTTAGACAGAGATATATTTGTTAGAAAAAGATATATTGTTAGATAGTGATTCCATAAAATTATCTTTTATGAATGATCTCAGATCTCTAATCTCTGCGATTTCTAAAAATTTGCACCTTTTTTGCGTCTCATGTAGTCGTAAGGATAGGGGAATTTACACTCACCTTCTCTCAAAGAGCCCAAATTTTTTAGATTTTTCTACCACAAGATGCCCAATTGCCCAAGAAAAATCCCCCTTATTCATCCTCCATATTCAATGTCAAATCCAACCAGATAATTTCCATCATTTATTACTTGTTACGATATTACTTAGATGAATGGGTAGATGAGACTATCCTAGGTTTTCTATCTATATTTTCCATATAAGAAATAACCACAATTAAATTTAATTTCAGTCAATTTCTTGCTGATAACAATCATGATCAACTTTTCAAGTTTCCAACTAAAGGAATGTTCCGATATTCTTCAGTCTTGGTTTATATGTTCTTGTTTTTTCTCTGAGAAAGGTTTCCCTGTGCACTTCGGAAATTAAATTAGGAAGGGATCCCACAGTCAATGACCTCATGGACCTCATTGGTGAGGAAGCATTCAACATAGTATAGTTTCAAGGACTTCATAGACAAATTCTATCACCCAATTGTTTGCATGTTGAACAGCAGCACAGAGCCAAGGATCAATGAAGAAATTCAAAGAATCATTCACCTTTCTGATCTACCTAAGACAGTGGATTGGTACTTATACCAAAACCACATAGAGATAAGAGTATATGGGTGTGATATGCCCCCTTACAGATTTCCAAAATACCTCCTAGTGAGGATTTTTGCACTAGAATACATAAGGCATATGGTGAACTCAGATGACAACCATTTTGTTGCAAAAAAGAAGAAACAATGGCTCAGAATCAAGACTCAAATTATCCCTTTCATCTGCAACAACATATCATCAAGAGAAGAAGCAGATAACCTCTTTAAATAGATGAGGTTTACTCATAGTTCCACTTGGGATTATGACCCATTTGGTGTCATCTTAGAGCTCAGAGTCAAACAAAGGAGAACTCCTTATGCTCACACATAGAATCCAGAAGTCGAGAAGTATATGAACTAGACAGAATGGCAGGAAAAC
The DNA here is from genome assembly GCA_010110895.2 of Picea sitchensis. Lineage (NCBI taxonomy): Eukaryota > Viridiplantae > Streptophyta > Pinopsida > Pinales > Pinaceae > Picea > Picea sitchensis. The sequence continues at coordinate 143,305 of SNQJ01S0018460.1, read as the reverse complement.
ACATTGCTATAAATAGAAGAACAACTTTGCCCTGTCACTACTTCACATACTGACACAACTCAAAAACAAACATAGAAGAGAGAAATAAAGGAGGTTTCACCTTCAGTCACAGAGGTATCAACCGAGGAATTCCAAGTATATAGAAAGAGGGCCAAGACCAATCATGCACCAAACTTTCTCAAGGAAGGCGAAATGCAGTCCACCATAGTCATGGAGGGACCACACTCTTCAACTTATTTAGACAACCAATTTATAGTGTCTACACCATCAACATATCAAATATAGACATACACTACTCTGACAGTTGAATCAACTCATGGAAAAACATAGTCAAACATTTTTGACAAGTACAAATATATCAAGCAAAGAAATGGGCTCCTCAACATCAACACATTTGCTCAGTTCTGGAAGCAGACCTCCACTACTTAACACTGGATGCTATCAACATTTGACATAGAAAGAGGAAGAATTCAAATGACATTATTGCAAGTACAAGTTCCCCATCCTAAGAGAGTTGCAAACTATAATAAAACTGCCTTTGAGTTTGATGTAAGGGATGTCCATCCAGTGGATCAGATGGATATGCATAGGCAGACAGGAGAGATGATTTTCTCTACCTTGAAAAATACCTCAATGATTTCTTCAAATTTGCAGGTATCCCTAAACAATATTCAATCCCAATTGAATATGTACAAGATTTCCTCTTTGTCCAAGGACAACAAAATCAAATCATTAGAAGAATTGGTGTTCAATATTGGGTATGACCCAAAAAATGTCAGGGAAGCAGAGGAATTATTAAAAAAGAAGAATGTTGATATAACATATCTTAGAAAGTAGCTAAAGATTCTAGCTACAGAGGATTCACAAGCTAAAGAAGTGGCTGAGACTGAAGGCCACAAAGAAGAAATGTTGAAGATAATCATGGAACAAAGTACACAAATAAGAGAAATGGAAGCATAAATGGATAAATTGATAAAGAAAAAGTAACATAATGGGCAGATGGTCATGATCCTATTGGAGGCATTCCCTCTGATAGGAATTAAAACAGAAGAAACATCTACATCAACATAAATTCCATCAAAAATCCCAGTACAAGTTTTAGATGCATCCAATGAACTTGTAAATTTGATGGAAGACAAGTCCATCCAAGGAGAAGAGATAAGGAAACCACAGGAAGAGGTAAAGAATTTGCAGGAATTGAAGTCAATGTTCTAGGATAGTCATAAGGAAGATATGAATAAGTCTCAAAGGCTTAGTGAACAATTACAACAACTATAGAAAGAGACTATCATGGAAAAAACCTTAGCCCAAGCTAAGGAAAATATTTGGGTTGATAGAAACAAGTCAATGTCATAGTTCTGGCCATCCATACAGATCATCTTTGAACAACATGAGTTAGTATAGAAGGACAGGGAAGCAATTGATATCATCAAGGAAGAGTTAGGAGAAAGACCCACAAAGACCATTGAACTCATCATATTTGTAAACTCCAAAAACAAGCAGGAGTTGGAAGAACTAGAAATTGAAGACATAATAGAGACCATCCTTGAGATCAAGAAGGTCCTGACCAACAAAAGGATCGATGTTGCAGCTAGAAGAAAAATATCAAGTGATGGATATAGGTGTGCAAATATTTTTCAATAAGTTTGAAGTGCTACATAAGAAATATCTTCCTGGATTATTAGTACTTAATGACAAATTGATCACTCTATCTTATTACAAACAGAAAATGATTGATCTGAAAACAGATCCAGAAGCCTGATAGGGCTTGAAAAATGCTCAAAAATGAAAGTGCTCAGAATGCGACGAAACCTCTGCCATTGCGTCCGGCTCGTCTTCCTGATTCCGGTGGTATAATTTTTATGTCAAACAGAGTCCGTATGGAGAAGATATCGCGTTCTGTCCGAAAAGTCAAACAGGCAAAATTTTGATGCTGACTGGGCAGGCCGTATAGCTGACGTGGCAGGTCGTACAGCTGACGTGGCAGACCGTACAGCTGACGTGGCGACTTCAGAAGACGACACGTGGCATGGCTGTACGGAGGACACGTGGCATCACCAGAATGCGACACGTGTCAGGTGATTTTGGCATTTTCGTCGTACGATTTGACCTGTACGGAAGTGACACGTGTCACCACTCACAGGGTGACACGTGGCACGCTGACGTCAGCATGATGATGTGGCATTGCTGACTGGGCGTACGACGGATGACTGGCGGTACGGCAGACACATGGCAGCATGGCAGAGTGACGCGTGGCGGTACGACGATCGTTGTGGCAGTTGACGTGGCGGCACACGTGGGCCAATGGCAGGCCGACACGTGGCACGTTCCAGTTGGTTGAAAAGGGTGCCACGTGGCCCAATCCTGGGCTGCCATGTGGCACCCCATCATTAGCTGTTTGGTTCAATGTAAAATTGTTTTGGTCGCCGGCGGATTCGAACACGGGACCTCCACTTGGGCAGAGGTTTAACATATTCCGGCTAGCCACATTGCCGGCGGGCAGCTCTTATTATGATTATGGCGCAAATTTTATTTAAAGTGGTTCAAAAGTTTTCACGGCGGGAAAAGGGCCGGGGCCTAGCCCCAGCCCTTGGTTCAACGGTTACACCACTTGACCACGGATCTAACCAGCCCTCGGCCGATTACAACCGTTCCACGTGCCATATGACCGACCATATAATCCGGAGTGGGATTCCATGTCAAACGCATGGTTATAACATTTAAAGCCACGATTTGTGCCAACGGAACCACCATACGCGCGGGAATTTGGTTATAACAATATCCCACAGGCCATATAGCACACCAAGTGACCGTGTAACCCGGGGCTGGAGCGAGATTTGGGGGGCCCGCGCTATAGCGCGTGGCCATATGGCAAGTCATATGACCGAAAATGAAGGGCGCGCGCGTGGATTGGGGGCTAGCGCCCGATTCCATTAACAAAGTGGGTTTTGGTTCAAACAAATTTGGTTTTATTAATTAAATAATGCTATTATTAGCTGATTTTCTCCATTTTTGGGGGATATTGGGATTTTTTTGGAGGCCAGATTCTTGGAGGAAGTTGGGGATCTGAAACCAACTCCTTTGCTATATAAACCAGGCCTGTTTGAGGCCAATGGACAGTCATTTTTGCAGAGTTATGCTGAAGGAAAGCCAAGCCAAAGTCAGTTTGTTGCAGGGTAGCCCTTGAGGTGGAAACGCTGTCGGATCATTTCTGGGAGCTTGGAGCATCAGTTTGGCGTGCCGTTTCTTTCATTGGGTTCTTGAGATCTGGGACAACAAGACCAGATCAGTCTTGTAGCCTTTGGGCATTGCTGAGATGTAATTTTGAGCACTTGAGCAGAAATAAAGAAGCCTCCCCCACAGGAAAAAGGCCCGGAGACGTAGGCAAACATTGTGCCGAACTCCGTTATCAACCTGCGTTCTTATGGTTTGCTATTCCTTATTGTTATCAGATCTGCATATGTTTATTTGACTGATATAATCCTCTTCTTTCCTCATTCTCTCATTAAATTCTCAATGGTTAATAAATTCATGCAAGTTTAAAACTCAACCATAATCATAAAAGATCCTGCCCCGGATCAATGATTGTAGTGGCAAACGACAGTTCAAAGTTTGCAGGTATACAGTGAAGCATTATTAGTAAATATTTCCTGGAGACACTATAGTTGGAATCGAGTATTCATCATGAGATTAATCATATCTTCATCACTAAGCCCACCTTTTCCAAGTATACAGAAATGGATGACATACAAGAAATTACTCAAGATTTCCATCTAGGTAAAAAGGGATGGAAAGATCTATGCGCTTTACTTGAGTAGAGATAGTTTTGGTGTTCTAGTCAGCATGGAGCAGTCAACCATAGTCAAATAGCTGAGTCACCAACCACTTCCACCAAATCAACACAAAGGATATGAGAAAATCAACAAATCCCTATATTTTGTATTTTAGAAATGTAATCAGTTAGATATTCCTCCATAATATCCTAGTCATTATGGTAGGATCTGATGTAAATAGTTGTATAAACACTTCTCTCTTCGAAGTATTATGGGTCGATTTTAACACCCAGGAGCTATTATGCAATTTTTCAAAGGATCGACTGGTAATAAAAGAGGCTTATTCACAGGATTCTTGTGTCATATTGTTGGTGATGTATTTCTCTCTTTGTCAAATTGTTTCTCATTCTCTGTAATCATTTCATGTATTTCCAATTCTAATCATTAAAAGAAATTCAAAAGAACATAATTTATTGCATATACTCTATCTATGTTTTTTTTAATGATCTACATGTTTTCATATAAAATTGAGTGAAGGAATTCTTATTTGCTCCTCTACTTAGTGGATTTTCCCTCTCTTCCCTCTAATTCATTCCATTTAATTTGAATAGATCCAATAGTTTTACTACCCTTCCCTATGGAAAAAACCTTATTAAAATATGAAATTGATCCTCATCTTTAAATACATACCCCATACCCCAATGGGAATTTAAGCATTCTTTCAGCCATTATTTCAAACAAACAAACAAAACTCGAAGTGTCATAACTAGCCTAACATTTTAAAACTCAAACAAATCTAAATCCTACAGAGAGATCCCTCTTTAAAACTGACATGGCTAGATCCCATCTTCCAAAGAGGTTTGGTAGTTACCTCTTCTTTTCTTCTACAACCTATGGAAATTACAGAGCGATAACACTGGGCACTAAAATTTTTGTATAGTGTTGCTGATGGCGCATGTATGGAATATCCAAAGAACCATTTAAAAGATTGATGATATTTTTTCATGACTAATAATTACCTCTATCAGAGAACCCCTATGGTTTCATTTGCTTGTTGATAGCCTCCATTACTCTCTCTTCTCTTGGGAAGCAGAGGAACAATACCTACAACAGATAATTGTGGAGTGTTTTCAAAGACAAAATGTAACACATCTCTAAATTACACAACAATTTTCTCCAACACCCTAAATCCAACAATCAACATCATAGAAAAAAGGTATGCTATGAGAAGGGAATATTGATTATCGGATGACATCCAAAGCCTATGGTTATTGGCTATAAATACATCTTTAGGACCTGTTTTAACACATTAACCAACATGCGATGAAGGCATGGTATTGGAAAGAAATCTTGGTCAAGTATAGACCATGAAAGATGATTTTGTTTGAATAAAAAATAATATTCTCTAACTAAAACTTGTATCCAATTACGGCTTGCATCTAAAAGTTGGATCTAGAATTAAATACATTTGTTTTCTTTTTTCAGTTTTCCTTTAGTACTCCAAACCTCCAATATCTTAGAGCTATGATACAATCAAAAACCATTTTCCATGTATTTTAAGATTGAATTGAATATGGATAGGACACAACTAAACACCCCCCTTAGTATTGCACTGATACAAGATTGAATTCTTCAGGCACTTCTCACAAGCTGAGGTTGGTGGTGGATGTGGATCAAATTTCTAATTTCTTGAATGATATGATGTTGCCACTTATCACTAGATTTTTTCTTGAATTTGTAACAGATTTACACTGGGTACCATTTGTGAAATGTGAGGAAGTGTCTAAGAATTTCCCCACGGTTTTTTTTCTTGAAAAAAGAAAACAATAAATATATATAAATAACATTTAATTAAATAAGAGCTAAAATACATACATGGATTAAAACTAGAAACTTGAAATATAGGTTTTATAGGTCAACCAAAGGAACAAAAAAATTATTAGCATAGTTTTGGTGTCAAAGGAAAATGTAAGTGATATAAAATCTAACTCACATTCTACCAAAATCTTTACAATTGTGTCAATGGTTTTCTAAATAACATTCCCATGTTCTTATTCTAAATATTTTGTGTATAAAAATCAATTTCCACGATGCTGAAAACAACTATATAGAGGATTAATAGACCATACAAGCAAATTAAAAATCAAAATAACCAAATCATGGGATTATTAGAAAAGTATACAAACAAAAGAATAGACACAAGTGTAAAGAGCACAATCATAGACTTGCAAATCAAATACAACATGTGGGTATTTATGTTGTCATATACATAATCCCTTTAAATATAGTACTGCCAATGCAAAACTTGCAAATGATAATCACATACAGAGAAAACCATAATACAAGATTACTAGAATTAGACAAAACTCAAAATGAAAACTTGCAAGAAACAATCACATACAAAGAAAACCATAATACAAGATTGCTAGAATTAAATAAAACTAAAAAAAAAATGGTTATGCATGCCATATCTTAAAATGACAGTGCAAATCAAAATGAGAGCCAATAAACCTGCATTCTTATGTCCTACAACTCCATCCACACAACCTTGCATTATTTAGAACACATAAATTTACTTGCATAGTGTCTTCAACAATGAATGTAAATCTCAACCATTATAAACACATTTGAACCCCCTTCTTAGGGTTATGCCAAGTAAAACAAAAGAATGAAAAAAAATTTGGACAAGGAGAAAATGGATGGGTAAATTATGCTAAAAAATGAAAGTTTGATACCCTTATATATAAATGCACCATTTTTTGTACTTTAGGAGGAAGGGACATAATACAAGAGGGACATATAGCTATGGCACATCATGTTGAAACTTCGTCATTACCATCTACTACCAAAAGATACCAAATAACCAATTTTTGTCAAGGGAAAAAAATGAAAGATATTGTACTTTCAATTATAGATCCTCCTAGTCAAAATCCTAATTTTCTTTCATTTAGAGACCCTTCTAGGAAAATCCATTCATTTAATATATCCAAAGATCCTTCCACTATATTCAAATTGACTAGAAAAAGACACAAGGCAGTAGAATGGAAACTATTAACCATAACACATTAAGATGAATATTAAACAAGCCATTTCTAGCATGAATTTCTTTTTGCCAGAAACACGTCAATAATAACAACTGAAAAATAGATCAATTCTTATTTAGATTACCTTATAAGTTATGAACCATATAGTTGGGAAGAAATATCTAAAAATGGGAGGAAAGTGACTAATTGATCCTATCATTGGGAATGTGAATTACAATCCATATTTAAAGTTAAGTTTGGAAACACCTTGTCAAACACAAAGCAACCCCAAAAGTTGAAACCTCCAAGAAGTTTGCAACACTGGATGTTTGAAGACTCCTCGTAAAGGTGATTAAATCTCATTGATAAAAGGAAACCCAAGTAGAAAAATACAAACAATTTGCAACACTAGATGTTTAAAGACTCCTTGCAAAGGAAATTAAAGCTCCAATAATGATAGTGTCTTGGAACAAAAGGAAAGAAAAATGTGCACAATCGTTTGAGAATTCAAAAGAAGATGAGAGAAGAAATAATTTTGTGATATTAAATGAAAACGAAATAAATATAAGAATGAACATATTGAGGAGAAATGAACAATACCAATTCAACATGGTCATGAGTATAGTTCATTTAAAGACTGCAATTTAATGTTGCTAATGTAAAATCTTTAAAATAGTTACACTATTTTTCAAGGAGTTATAAATATGCACTCGTCTTTACTTTCTCTGTCTTATTGGTTCAATACTTATGACACTATTATTTCATGTTACTTTGTTGCAAGAACAATATGAAGATAATTGTGAACGCAATATCTCTATGCAACATAATTATCATTTTATGCTATCAAAATTTTATGTTCACTTCTTTGCAAGAACAGTTAATTCTTTAATCTTCATTGACCAACTTTTCCTCGTCAACTTCAAAAAAAATTCTTTCTTTCTTAATATCTTCATTCATTGTTAACAATTCTATACAATGGTGATCTACAATGGTAGTGGCGGTTACAAAAATGGCTTGAAAGGCTTACTCGTGGACCTCGCAACCCTTTTTCTCTTCAGACTAAGGCGTCGTGTGGGTAGGGTTCGGCAAAGCTATCACTACCAAACAACAACCCTTGCCTCGGGTGTCGATTTTTCTCTTTTCCTATTATTGCCTCTGAATTGGTTTATGTCAGACAACAGGTGGGCCTTTTTATTTAAAAGTTTATGGGGACCTGAAAATGGGGGACAACCCCAACTTACAGACTCATTATAAGACATTCGATGGATCGGGATCCCCGAAGGTGGATTGGCTTGACCACCTTCCCCTGATGAACAACAGTTGCCTTTAGCAGTTGGTTCGGATTTTCCCGAATATTGGGATGAGAAACTCCCATACTTCTCCGAACCACTAGGTGTTCTCGGTGCCAGTATTGGTTTTACAGGGGGGTAATTTACCTCAAGGTTTAGCGCCACTTTCACAGAACTTCTTGAACCACAATTCTACGAGTCACAAATTGGGGTTTTGACTGATCCTACTGTTACACAAGGGTTTTCTCCCTCAGACTTCTTGGAGGAAGCAGAACAGATCGGGACAATGACACAAGGTCTAGACGGTGGCATCGCTTTTCACCCCTCTCCGATAGACCCACCCTCTGAGGCCAAGAAGAAATCCCCCTCTACACAAAAGGGGGTTATATCACAAAACTCCCAACCATGCTCAAATAGTCAGCCGACAAAAACTCTCAAGTGCGCAAAGGAAAGACAAGGGGCAGGGAGACTATCTTTTGGGGAGGAAGTGGTGATGGACAAGGTTATATATTATACTAAAAGATCCCTTATGGGTAGGGTCTGAGGGAAAAAACTGGGCCTGGCTTACCTCAAAAACTGGGTTCACAAATAATGGCTTCTTGAGCTCTCTTAGATGCCCCTTATTAGACTCCTCACCAGGGGTTGGTTCGTCTTTATTTTGTATTCCAACTCCGAGTTTGATTGGGTTCTCAAGAAGTTTTGGTCCATCACAACAACCCTGACTCTCCTCAAACAATGGAAACCCAATTTCAACGTGAAGCAAAAGTGAGTAGATGAGGAACCCATCTGGGTTAGATTTCCAAGCCTCTGGATGCAATTTTGGAATACCCATCACTTTGAGGCAATTGAAAATCTCTTGGGATGTTACATTGAGGAAGATATGTCCTTCAAGGTCACTGGTCTCATGACAGTGGCTCATATATTGGTGCAGTTCAATCTATGTCTAGGTCTTTATCAAGAGATGCTCATAGAATTGGTTGCTGGGAATTTCATACAAACCCTAGATTACGAGGGTATTCCTTTCCAGTGCCAGAGATGCCATGTCTATGTACATGGAGTGGCCAACTGTCCACTCACCTTCAAGGGAAAATAAAGGCAGAAAAGAGGGATGAGCACTTACACCTCTCCTCCGCACAAGAAATGGGCACCGTTGCAGGACTTAGGGGATTACATCAGACATACTCTAAAGAAATGGGGAGTTCTTATCTCGATGGGTATAGGGTCAGCTGATGGATGCTCGTAGGGCTTGGGATGGACAGGAAACTCGAATGTAGTCCCACTCTCCTCTCCTTCCTTGAAACACCTCCTCCGACGTGAACACACTATTACAGGTACATCTCCCTTGGTCACTTCTCTTTCTACTTCGGTGTCCCTTGCTCCTCCTGTTATTTTTGAGTCTATTACCTCTTCTTTGGGTGGGCAGTCTTTTCTTAGCATCATCCTAGCCTCTTTACTTTTCCCCCTCTCCACCTCCTCGATGGTATTCCCACCCCTTTTGGTCACTCCCTCCCCAAACTTAGGGGTTTCGGGAAACCCACTGCCGGGCCACTTTACCCCCTCTAGTCCTCCTCAACCACCTATTGTTGATGTCCTCCCTCCCCCTCCCCCTACCACTCCTTACCCTCCTTGGACTCCTTAACCACACCCTCCCTCCCCATTACCCCTGACACCCCCTCGGGCTCAATTGACTCCTCGTCAAAGGACAACATAGTACGCTACTACCTTAGAAGCATATCGGTAATCAAATATAATCCTCTAGAGAATGGTCTTCACCTGAATTTGGGTAGGGGATTGGGAACTATTTCACAGACTCCCTTGGTGGGAAAAGACAGAGGTCATAAATCACACTTATACCTGGCACAAGATCAGGACAAACTAGATATGGATTCTGGGAGACAATCCTCGATAGAATGGGCACTTAGAGAAACGTTTCCCCAGGACAGAGTTAAATAATGAAAATCCTCTCCTTCAACTATAGGGGGTTGGCGAACCCCAATAAAAAATCATCTCTATGAAGATTGGTTGAAATCTTTTTTCTGGATGTCATTCTATTACAGGAAACATTAGGAGAATCCACAACTGTAGTTAATATTTTGGAATCCTTGCTACCAGGCTGGTCATTCACAGTTGTATATGCCCGAGGACACTCGGGGGTCTTGGCCTCTGGATGGAAGAAAAAGAACTGTAATTTGGAAACAACCTGGGGTTTTAACTCAGGGATAGGAATCAATATATTCTCTACAACCCTGGGACATTCTCTTACGGTATTAAACATTTATGGACCTCATCAGGATATACAACTTTACTGGAACTTTTTAATAGATTGCGACTGGTTCAAACAAAAATATTTTATTCTTGGTGGCAACCTAAATTTCTCACTAGGTGCTCCAGAGGTTTTGGGTCCAAGGGCAATGCCTGACCCTCTAAATGATTTATTCCTAAATTACCTAGACCAGTGGGGCCTAGTGGACGTCGAACCACAAAAACTTTCCCCCACCTGGTGCAATAGACGGGTAGGATCGGTTTGGGTGGCTAAGCGGTTGGACAGATTCCTTATCACCAATGATCTCCTAGATTTTTTCAGCCTGGTCAGACAATGGGTGACCTTTGGGGGAGAATCAGACCACCAACCGATCTTGTTTGAATTTGGGACATCGTCGCGCAGACTTCCTAGCCCCTTCAAATTCTTTGAGGGTTGGCTATCAGACTCAACCTACCTACAACTTGTAAATAATTTGTGCATGATTCAACCATCTCACTCCCAGATCCATACAATGATACACTTTTTGGAAAAGCTAAAGGGACTTAAGGTGGATACTAAGAAGTGGGCCAGAAAAAAACAACAAAAGGATGAGCAAACCCTAAAGGATATTGAGCTAAAACTATTAGAACTACAAGACGGGACAGCTAGGGGTTTTCTCAGCCAGGAAGCCAAAGATATCCTATACGGATTGGAAAAATGACGTAGGGCCATCCTAGAAGAAAGAGAGGAACAATGGAAACTTAAAAGTAGGGCCCTGTGGCTAAGTTGTGGACACAAAAATACAAAATTCTTTCAAGCCTTTGCAAAAGGCAGGAAGATGGCCAACACAATCTGGAGCCTTCGGAACCTGAGAGGGGAGGAAATTACAAAGCACTCTTATTTAGATGATTTGGGCATAAACCATTTCAAGACACTCTACAAAGCCTAGGAGAGAACTTCCATTGTAGAAATCATAAACTGTACACAACTCCTCCCCAGTTTTGTCGAAGAGGAAGCAGTTGGACAATTAATGAGACCGGTCACTCAAAAACAAATGTTAGAAGTTTTGCATACTTTTCAAAAAGGGAAGAGCCCCGATACTGATGGGTGGCCAATAGAATTCTATTTGGGGTGCATTGACATATTGGGGCCTGATATACACAACCCTATCAATGCTACTTTCATTGCTTTAATTCCCAAAATAGACAAGCCGACCTCCTTTGAGGATTTTCGACCCATCTCACTATGCAAATGTCTGTACAAGATAATTTCCAAAGTCATCCGCAGAAGTTTGAAGGTCATCCTCTCAAAACACATCTCGGGGGAATAGTTCGGCTTTCTAGAAGGTAGGAAAATACACGAGGCTATTGTAGTAGCACAAGAAGGTCTTCATACCATCAAAACCAAGAGATTGAGAGTAGTTGTGATAAAATTAGACTTATCCAAAGCCTTTGATAGGGTAAACTAGTTATACATCATAATGCTACTGATCCACCTGGGTTTTGGCCTCGATTTTGTCAACTGGATAATGGCCTTCTTAAATTCGGTCTCCTTCTTCATTCTTTTCAACGGATCAGCCACAGATTGTTTCCAACCGGGAAGGGGCATTCGACAAGGGTGCCCTCTCTCTCCACTACTCTTACTACTTGTTGCAGAGTGCTTGAGCCGCTACTTGACATAGGTAAAAGAAGGAGGATGTTTCTTAGGTATCAAATTATCAACTAGACTAGCCATCACTCATCTACTATTTATGGACGACATAATAATATTTTGTGATGGATCGAAAAGAGATGTCACTTTATTATCAGAGGGGATCTTGTTCTTCAAATTAGCAACGGGTATGCACATCAACGCTCAGAAGTCAAACTTACTCTTCTCTCGAATTGATGATGAGGACTCATGCCACTATCTAGCCCTCTTCCCCTTCCAAACTCAGAATACTGGACGAAGTCCTCAAGTATCTTGGATTCCATTTAAAGCCAAATGATTACAAAAAGGCAGACTGGATCTGGTTGCTGGCCAAGTTGGAAAAAAGATTAAAGAGATGGAGTCTCAAATGGCTTTGGAGAGCTGACCGCTTGGTACTAATAAAATATGTTTTGTATGCAATCCTAGTATATTGGCTTTCCCTCTCCTGGATCCCTAAAGGTATACTCGAAAAAGAAAGAAGGTTGTCCTTTTCCTATCTATGGAGAGGGAACTCTAAAAATTGAGTCCTATCCTGGGTACATTGGGAGAGAATTGTGAAACCTAAATCCTTAGGAGGATGGGGCTTAAAAAACATTTTTCTCTTTTCAAATGTATTGGAGGCCAAATCCGTCTGGCGACTAATTTTGACAACGAGCTTGTCGACGAAAGTAACTCTGTAAAAATACATGTCCGCGCTCACTCTCTTGGAATGGATCAGGAGCCTTAGATCTAGAATTATTGGTTCTTAAGTAATGTGGAAGGTGATCCAACGGGTCTTTGAGGTGATCGGAAACTCCCTCACCTAGCAAGTAGGGAATGACACCCTACTCAGAATCAGAAGGGACCCTTCGACAAGCTGCATGAGGGAACAACTCCTCTCAGAAGGTATTTTCATAACCTTAGAACAGAGTGGAATCTTTAATCTTTCCCAACTAGCCGACCCTCTACACACAACCCTCTGGCAACAAGGATAGAAATTGGGAAGACCCCCGGGGCTAAACGAGCCTCAAACTATCTTTTGGGAAAACTACATCCTTGGTCTGAGAAAGGCAAACATATGACTATCAGAGGATGAAGATGAGCTCATATGGGATGGTGACCTAAGAGGCACCTATTCTCCCAAATCAGGATATATACTACTTAGCACAGAACTGACGCAAGAAGAAGATAAGCGGTGGTAGAAGAGTCTATGGAAGCTAAAATTTCCAGCCAAAGGAAAACTACTGGTATGGTCCATATTAGAAAACAAATTCCCCACCTGGGATAACCTGCAGAAGAAGCAATTTCATGGGACGGGATGGTGTTCCCTCTGTTTTCTATAGGACGAAATGATCGACCACCTTTTTATGCGATGCCCCTTCACCCTATCAGTTTGGAGGGAAGCCTCCACTTTAAATATAGATGTGGGTAGCTGGCAAGGTGACACTTACGAAGAATCCCTATAGGAATGGATAAAAACAACCACCCCTCTATACTTAAGAGCTCTATCCCTGATAGCAGCCTAGGGAATATGGATTGCCTAAAATAATAAAATATTCTAGGATTACCCACTTTCTTCTATGAAGGTGTCCGCAAACACTCTAAGCATTCTTGACCATCTAAAAAACACACATTCTTTGAGACAGGGCACACATCGACCTTTATGCAAGGAACTGATCGACAAAGGATATCCTTGGGCCTACTTTGATGGTGTGGCCTTGGGCGACCAACTACACTCTTGGGGGGGAGGCTGCCTACACCTATCTGATCAACATTTTTTCCACCTCAGAGTTGGTCCGGGACCAGGCACAAATAACTTTGTTGAGTCACAAGCCTTAAAAGTATTACTACTCCTCACGACAGAAAAGGGAGTAACCAAGCTACAATTCTTTGGGGATTCATTGAACATCATTCAGTGGGAAAATAAAACACACTCTTGTCACATAACTAGACTCAAGCCCTTTTTGATTGAAGTTTTGAGAACCGTTGCTACTTTTGACAAATTTTCTCTCTCTCACATTTACAGGTAAAGGAACCCCGCGGCTGATTGGCTATCCAAAGAAGCATCACAACTAGACTTTGGAAGTTGGCATATCACTGAGCATACACAGGATGGAAGTTTTGATTATCACAGACTCTTCCTTGAAGAACAGGATTAATGGATGACAACTGATAGATTCAATATGTACACTACGATAGGAACATACAGTATATAACTGGATCTTCTATTTTTGGAACTTGCACTTTTATCGGTTTGTTTATCAAGACAGCACACGGGAGGATGCACCTCCATTTTGCCACTATATTTGTTGTAATGAAGTTTGACCATATCTTGGAAGGAAGTAATTTAGAACTGTAAGAACCACTAAACAGACAATATATATTATGCTACCTTAAAGAAAATATATATCTGCATTTGTAATTTTATACCCCATCTAATAAAATTACGACTTTTTCCTCTGGAAAAAAAAAACAAACAATTCTATACAGTGGTTGAGCTTGGGTAAATCATACATAAGATGAAAGCATCAAGTGTTGAGAAAAAGAAATCTATTAAAAATATGGATTGCCTGATGGCTACATTGATGGCCCTGCAATTGGAGAGGATGTTGTTGGAACAGAGTTGTATGGGGAAACCTTTTCTGTTTTCAAAACATTAAACCTAAATGTGCAGAAAGTAATTGTGTTGTTAGATCACATTTGAAACTTTGAACATGCAGATGAGTTTGCAACACAATTTTGTAGAGAAATTGCTGGAAACATAGGTTTCACAGTGAAATCTACCATGCTGCAAAAGTGATGAATGCATACTTTTTACAACGAGCTCTCGCCAACACATTGAAAAAATACACAATCACTAAAGTCAGTTCTCATTCAGCTTCCAACTAGGAGGGATTGTTCCAAAACATAGGTGGACAAGAAGATCAAATAGATTTTTATCGAATCATGAAGATTTGATGAGATTTGAATACATTAATTAGTTCAAAAACTAAATCCTAGAATATAACAATTTGTTTAAAAGTTGTTATTATTTTGTTGTAACTACTTCTAAGTTTGGAAAAATTGGAAGAGGTTGAATCCTTCATCTTTTCAATGTAATGTTATCCTATATATATGATGAAGAAAACTATGGTGCAAGGGTTTGAGTGGAAACAACATAAACATCTAATGAAAGGGTTCAAGATTTCTATAGTGTAAACATTTGCCTACACACCTAGAGCATAAACTATAGATGCACAAGTGATTCGAGGTCCAGAAGTTGCAGTTCAAGTCCCAAATGCACCACCTATAGGAACATGCATGACAAATAAGAGAGGAAGAGGAAACAACGAAGGATCCTACATTTTCTTATGATGCATCTGGATATGGAACCAAGCGAACGAATGCTATTGGTGTCACTGGATTTGGATAGGATGCCTTTTCTACTCAACTAGTTTTTAGTATCGAACTAGTTCTTAATATACCTTTGCTAAAGGTTCTACTGCTACTATTTCTATATCTTAGACAAATTCCTGATCGAATTCTTAAATCAATCCATTGATGAAACAACAAGGGGAGATGAAACAATAAGGGGAGGTTATATTGTTGTTATTATACCATTACTAACATTTTATTCCAGTTCTGCATACATTTTATATCTGGTATATTACAAGTGGTATCAGAGCACTTTCCTTGGCATAAAGTGTAGGTTAAATGTTTTTTCAGGGTAGAGACATATTTCGGCATCTTTAAGCCACATAGATCTGTTGTTATGTGCATAAACCCATGGTTGAGGGATTCATACACGTAGGAAATACAAGTGGTACTTAAGCACACATCTGTTGGCCACTCTTGTAACCCATGTTGGTACCCCTTCGAGTGGAAGTACATTAGACAACACCTGTGTACAAATCAACCTAGATTACCTGAAGCCCTCTTTAGATAAACTGATCAGCCGCCTGACTGCTATAGTGTCACCGTGTTGACGAGCGAAATTGACCGTCCATCAACTGGGAGAGTGGAACCGGTCCGGGGTTGTCTAAATAACCCAAGCCGTTTGGAATGGACCACCCTGACGAGTTTAACGGCTCCGTTGGCCGCTCTAAGGTCTTTTAAGAAAACCAAAGAGAAAACTAATCTAACTAAGTAATCTAACCAAAATAAATAAAACAAATTAAAACTAAATAAAACTAATAAAACAAACTAAAATTAACTAAAACTAATAAAACTAACTAACTAAAAATAAAAGAAACTAACACACTAATATAACTACTAAATCAAACTAAAACTAAATATAACTATTCTAACTATTATATACAATCTACTAATTACTATTATAATAACTCAAATCAACTATCTAATTATCAGCTGTAATATTACTTATTCACAAATGAACACTATAAAAAGACAACAAATTTAATTAAAACCTGCAAAACTCATGTGTTTTCTTCCCTAAGACAGCCAATGATCTCTTTTTGATTTTTTATATTTTATGAATAAGAAGTGAAACAATGAAATTAAACGATCTAATATATTTACTGAAATTAAACAATCTAATATAAAGCTAATTAAGCTTATATCTGAATTAAACTACTTAATGAAAACAGTAAACAACAGAGTAATTGACCTGGGAACGCTCCAAGTCTGCCCTGCGTATGATGGCTTCAAAGATGGTCGGAGGAGGGAAGCTCACACTGGTTAGTCCATAAGCTTTTCGTAAATGATTGGCTGCGCTACTTCTTGAAGTGTTTTACAGGACAAACAAGACATAAAAGAAAATCATAACAATCTTATGATTATAAATTCCTGCAATAAGGGAAACCTGTTATGCAAAAACTCATATATAACAATTCAATTTATGAAGAAGATAAACCTGTCATTCACAAACTAAATTAACAATTGTTATGTCTTTTATCTATTTGGAAGAGACAAGATATGGATAACAGTGATTAAAATTATATCATTTGCACATGATTTAGATAGCTAAAGTAGTCATAAGCCATAAACAAATTGATATCCACAACATGAAACAAAATGTTGATATATTGAGAAGCTAAAGCTGTGACAAAACACCAAATTCTGCTTCAGTTTGTATTAGAACTCCATATCCTTGTTCTCCCACGAATGAGGATGATGATTATTACAAAAATCATAAGTATATATAGGTCTCTTCACAAGGTAAAACTTCCTTGT
>SNQJ01S0018460.1:102205-123431 GCA_010110895.2 Picea sitchensis | reverse complement strand
TTTAATAAACATAAAATCGAATTACTAATGGTTCACACAAATTTATCATTCAAGTTAAACAAAATCGAAAAGGATGCAATCGAAACAGGATAAGAATGCTATGTTCTTTAGTTGCCATAAAATCGGGTCAAAAGGTAACCAAACTGTTTCATATCCAACGAAATTAAGCAGTGAATCATATCGTATAAGATGCGATGTAATCAGTACAATCATAATCGATACGATCATGATCGAACACAATCATAATTGATTTGTTACGGCTATAACACTATGCATACGATTATAGTCAAAACGAAACATGCATAACAACATCCACTAGACTTGCCATAGACTTCGTTTGTTGAGCATTAAACAGTTAACGGACATGACCAAAAATAGTAATCATAACCATCAACAGCAATTGTAATCATAATTGGGTAACAATCAAATCGTGATTAAGTCAAATATAGAAACAAATCGTAATCCTGGGCATAATCAATTTCATTCCCAAATCAAATTTAAACAATATATGAATCAAACTGATCATACGGTCAAACGATGCGAATCGATTGGTTGTGTCTATTTATTTGCAATTTGGTTATGCAATAACAAAATGGTATTCAAACTGGTCAAAAAGACATGGAATATAAAATCACAACAGTTAACCATAATTGCCAACCATATCGTATATAACCAATTCGAAATGAGATATTGACTGTGTTCAAAATTGGAATACCAGAAACGACCTGTGTTTAGAAAAAATATTAACAACTTCAATAATTGATAGAGTATTCAATTGAAGATAAATTAAAACAATCAAATCTATCCCATGATCAATCGAATCAAAGCCAAATCCAATCGAATCTTAAAACAATAACGAAATTCGATTTATCAAAAATAAAATTATATACAATAATGCATGCTTATGTGACAAAGCAAATCCATGGTGTAAACAGAGCTGTGGGTTTATCATATAAACAGGTGATAATCATACCAGTGAGGTTACTTGAGCTATTCCAACTTTGAATTGACGATCGTTGTAGCCAACTCCACGTTCTTAAACAAAATCGAACCTGTTGTTCGTTGTTTCTTATCCGTGGATGGCATCTTTGCCTTTTGACTGGTGAGCCTTGCAACTTGATCCTCTAGAGCATGAATTTTGGACTGCAGTATTGGCACGTCAAGGTAATACCTTTATAACCATGAGCCACACTGATCACATGGTGGAGCAACTGGTTCGGATAGAACCGGAGGGGGTTTCGACGAGTCACTAGTGGTTTCACAAGGCATTTTGATGCCTGGAAAATTAGGGTCACTTTGCAAACAAGGTGGCAGGTTCTTCACAAAATCGTATGAGGGTTTATCACATAGACCTTCTGAGTAGGGATACTCACTTGCCAGGTAACGTTCAACCTTTGAGTCAGAATCTTCACTTACCATAATAGGGTCGGGGTTGACAGGAACTTTCGGTTTGTTTCTTGCCATGCGAGAGATTAACCGGGCATTCTTCTTGCCTTTGGAATTCATAATAGGTTTGGCCTTAAGCCTTTTAGCCATAGGTTTAACATTTTCCATATCCTGGGTAACAAAATTGGGTAGGTCAATAGGCGAGTGGGGTAGGGGTTTAGGTAACAGAGCACTGTAAGGCACAGGGGGTACTGACTTTCTCTCGCTCACCACAGGTTTGTCAACCTGTGGTGGGCTTGAGTCCTCGAAATTATTGCGCATAAGAAAATCATTCCAACAATCACGGTGTAACCCCAAATGACAAACCACAAGCATTTTAATTAACCCAAAATGAAATAGACTGCTATCATCCTGGTTCCTCTTATATCTTTTAGACATCTTAAAGATACTCCTATGCAGGTAGTAAGGCATATTAAGCTCATAGCCCATGAAAACCATCAGTAGCCGAAGGTGATACAAGAAAACGAAACCATACCTGCCCTCACAGGTGATGAATTTTTTGGTTATCATCAGCAAGTCGTGCCAGCGTTGCTTAAGCATATTCATGGGAAAACCTTTGTCACAGGAGATCACTCTTCGTGACTGAAAGAGCAATGTCCATGGGACATCTTCCACTTTACAATTTTTTGACCATCTATGTCCGACAGCAGGCAGACCGGTAGCTAAACTGAGAAATTGCTCATAAATTTCTAATTGCACATCCCCAACCTTGGCTCGGCAGCCATCAAAGGTTAATGCAAATTGTCGAGCCATGCTAGGGTTATAGCCATCAAAATTTCGTATGAACGGGAGCCATCTGAATTCCTCAAGGTCACTGTAAACACCATCGAACATCAACAATGCCTGGCTACCATTGGGTTCAGCCCTTACGACTGGAGCCATGGTGCAGGCACATGGTAAGGTTCGGATAAACACACAGGAGCAAAATCGCTTAGGCTAACAGGTGAGAACGATGAAAGGGGAGGCAAATCAATATGCACGTGCGAAGGTGGTGGGTTAGTTCACCGCCATGCAAAACATTAATGGTAGAGTACAACGTTGTTCCATCAATCATGAACCAAAATATTCGGCCATCCCAAGATTTAAACGGTGAATGATAATATACCAATGTGCCAATCTATGGTTTGAAACCATGGATGTCCAACGTTAAACCCATAAATTAAACATACACCAAGTAATAATTCAAACCATAAAATCAAAACCCAAAAGTTTAATCATTGCACCATTGCATAACTTCAAACTATTGTCATTCAATATAAAATCAAACTCATAGGTTACCCATGCGCTTGTTGCATAATGTGTAATCAAAACTTATAAAACATTGTGACAAGAGATTTCATAAAATCGATAAGCCAAGAGCTTATAATAGTAAGGGTCACATCATATAAAAAACAAAAATCAACCATGACCCTTATATAACCAACTATAATTCATAAATTAACAGGCTCAATGCCTTATCAATTAAATAAAAGTCAAGTTGCGCAATCAAAGCAAGAATTTCATAGCTTGAAAAATCTTTTCAGCCACATAGTAATAAACCAAAGGTAAGTGCCTTTCAGAATTTCAATAAAAGACTATGACAGTCCAAATAACGATGGAGGAGTTTTCATGCTTTCAGTCGTGAAAAAATAAATCGAAACCAATTTGCAAATGTCACATGAAATAAAAATGTCTTCTGTTGGCAAAATGCGACAGAAATTTGAAGTTCAAGAGACATAGGTGTAGGCATCTTTTAGGGAAATTGAAAAATTTGTATTGGCTGCCAACACACCGAGAACAACACTCGGGAAGATACTCTCTACTACCTGGGTAGTCGTGTAGTATGGCTAAGGGTACGGTCTATCCTCAGTTAGTGCCCTGAGATATTGGGTCGAGTACTACTGTTGGACCCTACACATATATCAGAGAGATATAGCACAGGGAAAACCCTTGTCTATAGAACCCTTGAATACCTAACCCTTGGGGACAGAAATGTAAACAAATTAAAATAGACAAGATCTATTGTCACGCAATTGTGTTCGGGTTTCCAAGTAAATACACGTTTCTTTCTGGATAAGCATTTGGGCATTTCCTCTCTACAGTATTCTTCAGACCGGAGTATAACTCCGTAAAAATAAATAAATAAATAAAATAAAAATGAGTCTGGAAATTTGTTCACCATTATTTTAGACCTATTCCATTGGATTCATCTCTTCGCCCTTATCACATTCATCCATATCATTTTTTCGACAAATTTATTTTTACCCCGCTCGCCCCTTTTCAGTTCCCCCATCCTCATGGCCCATATTCGTAGCCAAGACTTGGAATCTCACTTCAACACCTTGCAATATGGTCTCATTGAGACCCAACAGGAAGTGAAACAACTCAGTGCCAATGGTTTTGCCATCAATACAACCATGCAGTCCTCAATGGGCGAAATCAAACAAGACCTCAATGTGACCTACACCTTCCACGGGTGGATGTGACCAAATTTGATGGCTCGGACCCCACTGGTTGGGTAACCCAAATGGAACATTACTTCTCTTTATACAGCATTACCGATGAATTGGACAAACTCCGATATGGTTTTCTCCATCTAGATCAAGAACGTTGGCAATGATGGCAATGGAGAAAAAAATCGCGTCAAGGGTATATTGCTTGGACTCAATTTGTGGCAGAGCTTTATGAACGCTTTGAAACTAACACCAACCATTTGGGTTGTTTAACAAAGATGAAACAATTAAGAACAGTGGAAGACTTTATAGCTTCCTTTGAGCACCTGGATTTTAGAACAAAGGACATGTCTGATGCCTTTTTTCGAGAGTGTTTTATTAGCGGCCTCAAGGATGAAATTCGGGCCCATGTCCTCATGGCTCAGCCTAAGATTTGGGTGGAGGCTACCAAAAGAGATAAATAAGAACAACATGTTGTATATTCTCAAAATTGAAAACCCTCCTTCATCCCTCTCCCTAAACCAGTAAATCCCACTGCTCCCTCTGCTCCACTAAAGATCCAAAAATTGACCCGGGCTGAAATGGATGAATGCTAACTCAAAGGCCTTTGTTATAACTGTGATGACAAATATTTCTTGGGCCACGAGTGTAAAGAACAAAATATTTTTATGGCCATCTCTGTGGAGATTTCAGAAGAAGATGAAGAAACTCTCTCTATGTCTGAATCACCTGAATCCACTGACATAACCCCTCCCTTAGACCCTCCTGAAGTAGAACCAGTCATTTCCCTCAATGCTCTCACTAGCTTCTCCACTCCCCAAACCCTCAAGCTAATCAGTTACATCAAGCATCGAAAGGTCATCATTCTGGTTGATAGTGGAAGCACCCATAATTTTATTCATCGCCACATTGCCCAAGAAACACATTGCTACATCCATGTCGTCAATAATTTCCAAATCGTGATTGCCAATGGTGGCTCCATGAAATGTGGAGGGCATTTTGAAAATGTGCGTCTCCAAATTGGTGACTACCACTTGAAATCCCATATGTTTTCTATTGACATGGGAGGTTGTGACATTGTTCTGGGTGCAGATTGGCTAAGGCATTTGGGTCTCATTCTCATGGATTTTAAAGACTTAACCATGCAATTTGACCAGGAGGGCCACCAATATAAGTTCCAAGGCATCACCGTTGGTTCACCTAAGATAATTAGTTCCCATTGCATGGAAAAGCTGCTCAAAAAGGGTCATTCTGGTGTTATCGCCCAACTCCATGCCATACAAGCAACAGTGACACCCTCGGTACTACAAGACCTCCAAACCATCCTTTCTAAACTTCAATTGGTCTTTTCCACTCCCCAAGGCCTCCCTCCTTCCCGTGGTGTTCATTATCATTCCATTCCCCTTGTACCAGGAAGCCTTCCTCCCAATATCCATCCGTATCATTACCCCTTTTTCCCAAAAACCGAAATTGAGAAAATGGTCCAGGAAATCCTAAATGCAAGTGTTATCCGCCCTAGTACGAGCCCCTATTCATTTCCTATGGTCATGTTCCTGAATAAAGAAGGTTCTTGGATAATGTGTCCTGACTTCTGTGCCCTCAACAAACTTACCATCAAAGACAAATTCCCCATTACTGTCATTGATGACCTCCTAGATGAATTGAGTGGCGCCCAATTCTTCACTAAACTAGATATTCATTCGAGCTACCACCATATATGTATGAAAGAGTCAGATATCCCCAAGACTACCTTTAGAACTCATGAGGTCCACTATGAGTTTTTGGTCATTCCCTTTGGCTTCTGTAATGCCCCCTCCACCTTCCAAAGCCTCATGAATCATGTCTTCCTTCCTTTTCTCTACCATTTTGTCTTAGTTTTCTTTGATGATATCCTCATCTATAGAAAAACCTGGACATACCATCTTTCTCATGTGGATCGAGTTCTCCATCTACTCTCTCAGCCCCAACTTTTCTTGAAACAGTCTAAATGTGCTTTTGGTGCCTTAGAAGTAGAATACTTGGGTCATCTGGTTGGCAAATATGGTGTCAGGGTGGATCTTAAAAATATTGAAGCTATGCAAGACTGGCCTCACCCAAAGAATCCTAAGAGATTGCATGGATTTATAGGCTTAATAGGGTATTATCACAAGTTTGTTAATAATTATGGGAAGATTGAAACACCTCTCACTGCTCTCCTAAAAAATAACTCTTTCACTTGGACTCCAGTCGCTGCTCAAGATTTTCAAACCTTGAAGATGGCCATGTTCACCACTCTAGTCTTCGCCCTTCCCGATATCACAAATACCTTTGTGTTGGAATGTGATGGCTTAGGGAAAGGAATTGTTGTTGTCCTTATGCAATAGGGTCAACCTTTGGCCTTAACCAACAAGCAACTATCTGAAATAAATCTGGGCAAATCCATCTATGAAAAGGAAATGTTGGCTATTATGCTCATCGTGGATCTGTGGCATCCTTATCTATTGGAGCAATAGTTCCAAGTTAAGACAGACCATCAAAGCCTCAAGTATTTTCTGGAGCAATGCATTTCCTCCCTAGAACAATAAAAATGGGTGACTAAACTCTTTGAATATGATTATGAGATCATTTATAAGAAAGGAAAAGACAATGCGGTTGCGGATGCACTTTCCCAAAAATGTGAAGATGAAGGATCCCCTTTTTCTCTTTCATTCATTGTACCAAATTGTCTCCAAGCCGTTCGCTAGGAATGACTACAAGATCCCAAAAGTTTGCAGTTGATCCAACAATTGCAGTCCAATGCTCCATCTTCCCCAGGGTAGTCTTGGCTCCATGAGGAACTTCGATACAAAGGTTGTTTGTATTTAAGTAAACAATCAAAGCTTAAATCCATGGTACTTTCTGAGCTTCATGCTATACCCACAGCAGGGCACTCCGGGTTCACCAAAACCTATGACATCGTCAAACGTTCCTTTTTCTGGGATGGCATGAAACAGGACATTCGTAATTTTGTAGCTAAATGTGACGTGTGAAAACAAAACAAGGGAGAAACAGTCAAATCATTGGGCACACTATAACTGCTCTCGATTCCACCTGCTATTTGGAAGGATATCTCTATGGATTTTATTACCATCTTACCCAAATCGGGAAATAAATCAGTCATCATGGTGGTTGTTGATTGCCTTTCCAAGTATGCTCATTTCTGTGCCCTTCAACACCCGTTTATAGCATCCACGGTGGCTCAAATATTCATGGATCAAGTCTTCAAGATTTATGGCATGCTGCACTCTATTGTTTCTGATCGTGACCCAACTTTCACAAGCAATTTTTGGCAAGAACTATTTAAGATACAAGGCACAAAATTGCATCTCATCACATCTTATCATCCCCAGACTGATGGCTAAACGAAAGTTGTCAACAAGTGTTTGGAAACATATTTGAGGTGTTTTTCCTCAGAAAAGAAAAATCAGTGGGCTCAATGGTTACCCCTAGCTGAATGGTGGTACAACACTTCATACCATACAGCTGCACGCATGACTCCTTTTGAAGTGGTATATGGATAGAAGCCACCTTCATTTCTCTCATACTTACCGGGTGCCTCGAAGGTCTAGGCGGTTGACCTAACACTTATAGCTCGAGAGGTTATTCTCCGTACCCTCAAAGAGAATTTGGTCATGGCACAGAATCGCACGAAGAAACAAGCAGATCAAGGTCGCCCTGAACGTCAATTTGCAGAAGGGGATCAGGTGTTTCTTCGACTGCAACCTTACAAGAAAACTTCCCTCAAGGCCAAGCATTGTCAGAAGCTAGCGCCCAAATTTTATGGTCCTTATACCGTGCTCAAGCGTGTGGGACAAGTCATCTATCAGTTAGCTTTTCCCAACCATTCGAAGCTACATCCTGTTTTTCATGTTTCATGCTTAAAGAAGGTGATTGGAGCTAAGTGCCAAATTCAAACCAACCTTCCAGAGTTAGCTGAAGAAGGATCCATTTGGCTACAAATAGAAGCAGTTTTGGACTAGCGTGAGCACCGCCTACGTCAAAGAACCATCAAGGAAGTGCTAGTCCAGTGGAAAGATACAACTCCAACAGATGCCACTTGGGAACCAGCTACCATTCTGCAACAATTTCCTCATCTCAAGCCTTGAGGACAAGGTTGTTTTTAAGGGGGTGGACATGTTAGGTTCCTAACCTACACATAGGTAGAACAATATCTTCGAATGTAATAAAGGTCAATATTAATAAGGCCTTTCAATAAAATAGAATAAGGCAGATGTAAGAAGACCTAATAGAAGCTTCTGCTTCTAGAAGGATCTTCCTCTAGATGCTTCTTTTTAGTATAAATAGGAGTTGAGGGTATGAGAACCCTAGCTTGGATATTATTTTAATAGAGCTCTACTCAACTGGAGGTTGCCCCCTCGAAGAGGCCCGTAAACATTGCTTTCAGATTCAAAGTGCTATTTATGTTGTTATTCTTATATAATTTCAGTGTTATTGTGGTGAATGTTATGGCTATATTGTTGTCATTCTTCCATTACTATCATTTTATTTATATTCTGCATACATTTTATATCTGGTATATTACATTTTTTGAATGCAATGCAAAGTAGTAATCTTGTTTTCTCAATATATTTGTTGTCGAGTGACATCTGCACAATTTACATGATTTCTCTTGTATCTAAATCCATATATAATGTTACAATTTACTAAATTTTAACATTTCATATCGATTCAAAGATCGATTCGGATACCCCCTAAGGGATCTTTGAATCGATCTCTAAATCCATCTGCAATGTTAAAATTCCCCCTACAATTTTCTAAATTTTAACATTGCAGACGGATTCAAAGACCCACTAAGGGGTCTCTGAATCGATATCTGAATCCACATGTAGTGTTAAAATCCCCCCTATAATTTACTAAATTTTAACACCGTAGATGGATTCAGAGACCCCTTAGGGGGTGTTTGAATCCATCTGTAGTATTAAAATTTAGTAAATTGTATAAATTCATTGTCAAAATTGTAATTTTCCATTATTAGAGTGACACAACTAAAAATGACCAAATAAATGACCAATTCATATTCTTAATGTTATTGTTATGTGGTCATGTTTAGTTGATATACTTCTTATTTGGTCATATATGTTATCCCGTGACCACATTGGTCATTTATCTTGGTCATTTTTAGTTGTCTCGCTTGAAATTTCTCAATTTCGGTCATTTATCGCTTGACCAGACCATGGTGACCAAATTTTTTGGTCACCTGGTCATTTATCTCTCATTTTCCACTAGTGAAAGAGAGAGAAATGATGGACCCTTCATCTTCATATTTCCTCGAAAGAGAATCAACAACCACATTGTATTTTCCCTTTTTGTAAATGATATTATAATCATATTCAAACAACTTGGTCACCCATTTTTGTTGTTCCAGGGATGATATTCATTGTTTTAGAAAATATTTGAGGCTATGATGATCAATTTTAATTTGGAAGCATTTCCACAATAGATAAGGACACCAAAGATTCACTACATGCAAAATATCCAACATTTCCTTTTCATAGATGGATTGACACAAATGCCACTCTGAAAGTTCTTTTCTTCTAAAAGCCAAAGGTCAACCACATTGCATGAGGACTTCCCTAATTCATTTCCCTGAAGCATCACATTCTAGGACAAAATTCTTGGTGAAGTTTGGTAGTGCCAGGACAATATTCATCCAGATAGCCTCTTTCAAGGCATGGAAGGAGTGATTGACTACAAGATTCCAAATGAAATAATTCTTTTTAAGGAGAGTAGTGAGACGAGTTGCAATTTTTGCATAATTATGAAAAAAAATTACGATAATAGACCATTAAACCTAGGAAACCACACAATATTTTAAGAGGGTTAGGGCAAGGCCAATCCTTCATAGCTTCAATTTTCTTAGAATCCACACATACACCATCCTTGCTGACAATATGACCTAGGTACTCAAATTCAGAGGCTCCAAAAGCAAATTTAGAATGTTTTAGAAAATGATTGTGCTTATATAGTAGATGTAGAAATTAATCAACATGGGCAAGATGGAATCGCCATGTTTTAGTATAGATGAGAATATCATAAAAAAAACTAAGACAAATTTACGGAGGAAAGGATGGAAGACATTATTCATGAAATTTTGAAAAGTGGAGGGGGCATTACAAAGGCCAAAGGGCATGACCAAGAACTTATAGTGACCCTCATGAATTCTAATTTCAGCCTTTGTAATGTATTCCTCTTTCATATGTACCTGGTGGTATCTAGAATGGAGATCCAGTTTGGTAAAGTACTAAGAACCACTCAATTCATCCAAAAGGTCATCATTGACAAGAATGGGAATTTTTTCTTTGACTGTGAGTTTGTTGAGGGTGCAAAAACCAAGACAATGTGCCAAATTCCCTCTTTATTGAGTACTATGACTACAAGAGAAGAATATGGGCTGGTACTAGGGGGAAGACACCTGCTTCTAGAAATTCTTGAACAATTTTCTCAATTTTATATTTTTGGGAAAAGGTATGACAATAAGAGATAACATCGAGATGGATATTTCCTGATACTAGAGGAATGGAATGATCATGGACATCGTGGGAAGGGAAAATTCCATGGGGGGTGTTAAAAAAATATTGGTCTTGGGAGAGTATAGATTGGAGGTCTGGATGCATAGAGGGTGTCTCAACGGCTTGAATGGAATGGAGTTGGGAAATAATGCCAGAGTGACCTTTTTTGAGTATCTTTTTCATTTAGTGGGGATTGATGATCTCAAGGGATACTACTGTGATTCCTTGGAACTTATATTGTCATCCCTCCTATTGGAATTTCATGGTTTAGTCCTTAAAATCCATTGTGATGGGGCCAAGAGTGCGTAACCATTTAGCACCAAGCATAATGTCAGAATTTCCCATGTCTATAGAAAACATATGATATTTCAAGTGGTACTGACCAATTTGTAGGAACACATTTTCACAATATCCCACACATTTCATGGAACCACCATTCGAAATAGTGATTTGACAACTGTTCACTACATGAATATGTAACGAAAATCAAACACACACAGAAACCAAGATAACTTGAATAAGGTTATTTGTATTTATTCAATCAATGAAATAAGAGAGAAAATAGCTTTCTTATATAGGTTACAATCAAGTAGAGTCAAACCACTTTATGAATGTGGGATAAAGTGAAAATATATCCTAAAAGAAAATATATGACCTAAAAGAAAATAAATTAACCTAAAGTCACTTTGACTTTGTTAATGCCTAAGTATAATTTATAATTGACCATTATAAACTAATATTTAATTTAACACCCTCCCTTAATGGTCAATCTACTCACTACACCAAGTTTCTTTCAAAATTTTACATTCTTTTCAGGACCCAAAGACTTGGTGAAAATGTCTGTAGTTTGATCCTCTATAGGACAATACTGCAGCTCAATAGTTCCATCTTCTACAAGCTGTATGATGAAGTGACAGTGTGTATCAACATGTTTGGTATGCTCGTGGAAGACTAGATTCTTAACAAGTTTCATTACCCCTTGATTGTCACAGAACAAGGGTGTAGGCTCTCTCTATTGCATCTGCATATTTGATAACATCCTCCTGAGCCAAACTGCCTCGCATGCACCTTTCAGTGCTCCTCGATACTCTACTTTTGTCGATGAAAGGGAGACTGCATGTTATTTCTTGGTAGTCCATGTGACTGCACCCATGCCAAGGCTGAAGACATATTCATAAGTGGATTTTTTGTCATCAATAGAACCTAACCAATCTAAATTTGTATACCCACACAACCTTAGGTATTTTGTCCTATTGTATAGAATACCAAATTCAAGTGTCCCTTTCACATATCTCAGCACTCGCTTCGTTGTTGTCCAGTTCTCTACTTTCGGTGTTGTCATAAATATGGAAATGAAGCTCATAGAAAAAGTTAGATTAGGTCTAGTGGCTGTAAGATATATCAATCTGCCCACTAGCTGTCTATATAGTAACTCATTGTCTGCCCTTGAGTCAGTCTTGGCTGAAAGTTTCATCCCTTTCTCCATAGGTGTAGAGGAGATTTTGCAATCCTCCATCTTGAACTTATCCAGCAAACTCCTAGCATACTTTGCTTGTGAGACAAAAATTCTTCTCCCTGTTTGCCAAACTTCTACAACTAGACAATAGTGTAGGAGGCCTAGATCTGTCATGTCAAATGCTCTTCTCATGTTGGATTTGATCCATGTAATTGCATCTTCCTCACTAACTGTAATAATGATATCATCCACATAAACAACCAGAAGAATGATCTCATTACCAACTCTTTTGACATATAAGTTGGAATCTGAAGGACTCCGCTGGAACCCTTGCTGAACCAAATACCTGTCAATCTTGATGTACCACACCCTCGATGCCTGTTTCAGACCATATAGAGCCTTCTTTAGTCTGCAAACTAGATGCTCCTTCCCTATAACCTGAAACCCCTCTGGTTGGCACATGTATACCACTTCCTTCAAATCTCCATTGAGGAAGGCACTTTTCATGTCCATCTGGTGGACCTTCAAGCCTTGTTGTGCTTCCATGGATAGAACAAGATGAATAGTGCTCATCTTCGCTGTAGGAGAAAAAGTCTCCTCATAGTCAATGCCTTCTCGTTGAGAGAATCCTTTCGCAACTAACCGTTCTTTGTACTTGTCAAGTGTACCATCTGTCTTGTACTTGACCTTGTACACCCATTTGCAGACAATGGATTTCTTCCTTGATGAAGGAGATGTGAGATCCAAAGTCTAATTTTTCATCAAACTTTCATGTTCGGCCTCCATGGCCTTTTCCCATTCAGGTCTTCCTTTTGCTTCCTTGAATACCCGAGGCTCATAGATCTCTTGAATATTGGTCGTAAGAGCAAAGTTGACTGTGCCAATCTGTTGTTTACTCTTACCTTGTGATGATATTCCCTCGATCATCTCTCCTATCCAAACATCTCCAATGGTGTTGTGCCACCACTTGGGTCTTTTAGAATCCCTGGCGACCAAGTCAGTATTTCCACCATGACTTGGGCTTCTTGCTTCAGAATGTACTGATCTGACTGACCTAGGAGACTCATCCTATTATGACTCCTCATCATCATGATTAGAATCATTCCCCCCTTCAAATGGATCTATCGAAAGATTGACACCTGAATCTTCAATGACTTCTGGCTGCTCAGTAACTCTGAATGCAGGAGGAGTATGCAAGGGTCCAACCTCCTCATTAACAAAAACATCTCTGCTAAATATCACCTTCTCAATGTCAACATCAGCTAATCTGTAAGCTTTATGGGTGTCACTGTACCCTATAAGCATCATCTTCTTACTCTTCAGATCTAACTTGGTTCGTTTCGCAGCTGGAATCCAAGTGTAAGCAGTAGAACCAAAGACCTTCAAGTGACTTACTTTGGGATTTCTTCTAGACCATGCTTCCTCTGGAGTCTTCTACTTTACCGCCATTGTGGGAGATCTATTCAGCAAGTACACTACCTCTACCCAAAACCTATTAGGAACACACCTATTCTGCAACAACATCTGGACATATATGTGATAGTGCGGTTTCGCCTTTCAACCACCCCATTCTGTTGTGGAGTATAGGGTGTGGTGTATTGTCTCTTGATCCCATGTTTAGAAAAAAAATTATTGAATTCTTTGGAGTAGAATTCTCCACCATTATCAGATCTAAGAGAGGTAATATGACAACCTGACTCATTCTCGACTAATGCTTTAAAGTTTTGAAATTCTTTAAACACGTCAGACTTCAACTTCAAAAAATACACCCACATTTTCCTACTGAAATCATCAACAAACAGAAGGAAATACCTAGCAACGGTGATTGATTCCATGTTTATTGGTCCACATACGTCTTAATGAACCAGCTGAAGGACCCTCTACACTCTCCAAGATTTTTTTTTCATCAAATGGCACTTGATGTTGCTTCCCTGCCTGGAAATCTCCACAAACTCCCTGAATCTTATACTGAATGTCTGGAAGTCCATCTACCAGTTTCTCTCATACCAACTGAGAGAGGTAGTTAAAATTGAGGTGCCCATACCTCTGATGTCGTATTGTGTAGATGTCTAATGCACTCTTCGCTGCCAGTGCATGCTGTCTGCATTGCCCAATATCCACCAATCTGAACAGACCATGGTCCTCCACACAAAGAGCAACGATCTTCTTGGTATTCTTATCAACAATATAGCACTTGTGATTTCTAAAGTTGACATCCAAGTGAGGAGAGTGCCTCATAATCTGACTAACTGAGAGCAGATTAAGCTCCATACCTAGCACATAGTGGACACTGAGAAACATAAGCATATTTCCTTTGAAGGAAATCTGAACATTCCCCATGCCGACTATATTATACTCCTCGCCTCCACCGAAGATCACCGAATCTTTGGATGGACTAGGTGTAAAATTTTTGAACCAATCTTTCCGATTGGTGAAATGTCTGGATGCACCTGAATCAACAAGCCAAGCAGATGACTTGGACTGATCTGCTTGTGTACAGGCTATAAAGGCATAGAAGGTTGCCTCCTTCTTCTCCGTGTGATCTGCGACATGGACTTTCTGTTGAGACCCTCCATGGTTGTGCTTCTGATCTGCCAACCACTTTCTATAGTGCTTCTTCATATGGCCAGTCTTGCCACATGTTGGAAGCCATATTAATCTCTATTTTTACAAGTTGCCTACACAAGTTTTTTTTTAAATTATCGTCACTCATCACAACCCTTTTCATTAAACGACACTTTTTATTCATCGCTTTCTATGTACCTGCTTTTGATTTCATTTTCATGACTATAAGCATGAAAACTCACAGCTGGAATTCATGTTTGATTTCATTAAAGGATTAAGGTTCATTTGGTCTATTGTCGCATTGTCGTATTTCGCTACGAACATGCTTCTTTTCATGGTTATAATCCCTTGGACTCGAAAACACCTTGGTTACATGAGTATTAAACCACCAGCCATTTAGCATTTGATTAATGGGGTTTTGATTTATAAAATCTTTGATTGAATTTTTTATTTGACATATTGATTCTGTGATCAAATCGTGGATATGCATACAATTGTTGTCAACTGTTATGATCTTTGTGTGTACCATTATGCTGAGGTGTCATTCCAAGTACAACATGGTATTATGTCTTTGCATGGCCTCGATCTACATGACTTTTCTCACACTCATAGCAATTAACACTCCCACCTACCATTTTGAGTTGTCTTTGCATTACGTTGGGGAAGCTCGGGGCAATGGCTCTGTTCTTATTCTATCAAACCCTACCTCTGAATCCCGTGTCGGTTCCTTGCTATTAGTAATGGCTCTTGTGGTGAGAATTTAGCCTAATGGTGTCCATACATTTTTATCGTTTGATAATTCCCGAGAAGACTTAGAAAGGAATGGATGGCGTGTCTTTGTTGAAAAGTTCGAGGTTTTTAATTTAACAGTTGCTCAAGAATTCATGCTAACGTTCGATGGTTGCAAAGATAAAATAGGAGATGTCTAGCTTGAGTTAAATGAATATTTTATTAGCCAAGCCACTGGTCTGCCAGCCGTGGGACAAAAGTGGTTCAAAAACTCCAAGGTTGAAGAGGTTCCCTAGTCATTGTTGTTCACCTCAAGGAGGATTACCAGTTGTGACTGAGGTATGCCTGTTTTAGCTCTAAAACCTAGATGGCACGATCTGTTAGCTATTGTGAAATAGTTCATTACCTGTGAGGGGAGATATGGTTTGGTTTTCTTATATCACTTGAGTTTGCTCATGAGTTTTATCGATTTCCCCCTGAACATGCCCTATTTTCTCCTTCAAAGCCTATACAAAATGGCAAAGCGTTTTAAAAGGAAAAAATTGGATTCTAGCCTGTTCCACCATTGTTTGATCAAGATTATTATTGTACATCAGTTGAAATTAAATGATGATTTTTGGGATGCCTTCCTATTAAGAAATGGTTTTGTTAGCGGTGAGATAGGTATGGTTGACAAGTCTGTCATCACAAAAACCCTCATCGAGCCTACCATCTCTACTCCTTCGTTCTTGCCCTGTGATCCTATTTATGATGTGGAACCCTTGACCTATCCTGACACTACCCAACTTGACACTCTACCAGATTCGTATCCCAAGGGTGGTGTTAAGTCTGTTAAAAAATCCACAAAGAAAAAGTGTAAAGGCAATGTTGATATCAATTATAAGAGTAAAAGAGCCGCTCGTTGGGTTTCATGATGTGCCCGAAATAAACCTAAGCCCTGTGCAGACCAAAATGCAATTGTGTTAAGAGAGGATTCTGATTCGGAAATTGAAAGATTCTTAACTCAAGAATATCCATATTCGTATGGACTTTTCTCTGGTAAACCATATGATTATGTTACAAACCTTCCACTGTGTCTTAAAGACAATCCCAATTTCCCTGGAATCAAACTCAATAGTGAACCTATAGGTCAAATGGAAAATTCCCCACCTGTTAATTCTATCACTGCTAATACACAGTATATTCATCCGCAATGTAACGAATGTCAATCATGGATCGATAGGTATTACAAAGACGTTCCTTAACTTCAGTCTCGGCTAAAATCCTTGGAAGACCAGGTGAATTTTCTAAGGAAAGAGAATGGTAGACCTCAAACTGTAGCTCAAACCAAAGATAAATGACAAAAAACCACAGGGTTTGTTGTTTTCAAGAACGTGGAAGCAACGACTGCCATTGTAAATTCAAAAATTGCTTGATTAAGTTGAATCCCTTAATCTGAGGTATGATGTTTAAAAATAAGTTTAGGATGATTTTGTCTTTTTTTTTTTAATTAGAATACATGATTTGTTTTCACAGATTACCTCTAGTCTCTTTTGATTGATTCAATAAAATAAGATTCTAGTTATAATTATAACTAGCTACAGAATCGTGAGATTTTGTGGCTAGTTACTAGAATTCGAATTTCTTGTTTTTATAACTGAAAATGCATCTGAAATCTTTTATTCTTATGTGTTTTCAAGAACCTACTATTTCTAAAGGAGATTTGAACCATTGGTGGCATCTCTCAGCATGCTATTTTTTATGTTGTTTTAGAATAGGCTGTTAGTTTTGATATCAAGTAGAATCTGGGAGGTTGCATCCCCCACAATTTTTGGAACAAATTAGATGACATCCATAGGAAACGTTTTGATCATGTAACATATATAAATGTGTTTTTTTGTAAACTAAAGACCATCGCTGCCTGGGAGAAAAAACTATGGATTTATGATTGACAGACTTGAATGGATTTTGATATAGGTATAGCTTTAGCTTCGATATATCGTATTTTTATTCAAGTTATGGTCATTTCGATTTGTAATTAAATTGCGACTACTTTAGATATCATGGTTTATTACAGATTGGTATGATGAAATTTGTATTATATTCATGTTTTATGTCCCTTATATTACATACAGTACTTACTCTTTTCAAATTTGAAATTAGAAGATTAATCTTTTTTATTCATTGAGCATTTATATACAAATTTTCACAGTCGGATTTATCTCAATGTGACCATTTGTGAAATCATAAAATTGTTGTCACTACTTCTCTTATATGTTCTGTCATTAGCATTCAATCACTGCTGCTTCGTGTTTACGAGAAGCATTTGTAAGATCTGTTGCGGTTTACCTCATCAAACAACGGAATTGGATATTGTATGCAGGACAAATAGGAGATGTGATTACAGGTTAATTCCCTCATTTTATTTCATTAGTTTAATTAATATAGGAATTTACTGTAGTCTAAATACATTGTATGGTTTGTTATCTTTGTTTTTCAATTAAGACAGTTGCTATTTTGTTTCTTGTTTGTAAAAGTTATAAAAAATCAAAAAGACTGAATGATAGTTTTGCGGTCATAAATCAATCCATATTTGATTTTCGCAGGTTTAGATCAAAATTTGCATTCCTTAAATATTAGAGATATAATCATATAGATATATTGTAGAGCTATTTTATAAATATTAGTTAGTAAACTGTAAGTATATTGTAGATTTGTATATAGTTTTCAACGAGTGTTTTTTATTAAGTTATCTTCTTTAGTTTTGTTTTTGACTTTCTTAGGACTTAGATCAGCTAACGAAGCCGCTAAAACCATTGAAGTGGATTAATAAAAACGGCTTGGGTTAAGTAGACAACCCCAGACCGGATTCACTCCTCCAGTTGACAAGCGGTCAATTTCGCCCGTCAACAAATGGCGCTAGAAGGAGGGTCCGAAAATAATTAATGGCACGAGGTGGTCGTAAGACTCCTTCACCACCTACCCGCTCACCTATAGTGACTAGAATTCATTCAAACGACAATATTGTCCCTAAAAAAGAAACCACATCAAACGATGATCTACGGATCACAGTTGAACCAGTAACTCCAAATCCTACGAGTGGTGACATACAAGATATTGTTCGTCAATCTCTCATAAGAACACACAGTGCCTTTGCCCGTTTAAGACAACCAAACTGACCTTTGGACCAACCATTAGACTTCTTTGATATCAGAGAACAACTTGGAGGCACTGACCTTACTTTAAACCCTATAGATCCAATCCTCACTCCTGCAGCAGGAGGATCTGGTATACCACCATCACCACCTCCTTCATCTCCTTCTTCCTCTGGAGAAGAGTCCTCTGACAAAGGCAGTTCCTCATCCTAGCCTTCGACACCACCCACACCTATGGCCAACCAAAATAATCCTGCCAGACCTTGGCTCGACCAAGATGCAGTGGCCATACCTGGGCCTCAGCATCCCTTACCCAAACACCCGGAGAAATGGCTCCCTAAATTTGACCCGAACTCTAAATAGATCGCCTAAGATCACATCAAAACTTTTATGTTAGCCATTAGACTCCATAGTGTCGAGCATGAAGACGTAGTTTGTATATTGTTTCCCTACACCTTTGAGGGCAATGCCTCTACCTGGTACTTTTCCCAACATCCCCACACTATCGTGTCATGGGATAAGTTTGAATCCTATTTTCTTGAGAAGTTCAGAGATGACAAGTCTCAATAAGTTCTAGTCATGGAACTTTCTAGTTTAAGAATGAACCCCAAAGAGAAGATCAAATACTTTAATGAAAGGTTCTTAACACTAAAGAACTGAATCCCTACAGATTTGATGCCTGCCGAGAATCTTATCATAGCATACTATACAAAAGCCTTACATCAAAGCATAGCCATTTGGGTAAAGAGATCTAATAAAGCCATGTTGTTAGAAGCCTTCAAAGATACCAGTCAGATCAAGAAAGACATCCTTAGCTTAAAATACACTACTAGCAATGAAATAGAGACTAGTTCATCTTCCAAAAAGAAAATTGAAATCCTCCCTAGACCTTCCCAAAACAAAGCACAACCTGAAATATCAGATTTAGAAAACTTACAGAAAGTCATTCAAAAACTGTCCAATCAAGTTATAGATTTGAAGAGGATGGGTGAAGAAGCTTCTTTAAGCAAAGGGCCTTACAAACCCCATTTAGGAAGCCTTTTCCCACCAATCGACCTAATTCAAATACTAAAGGCCTAAATCTAGAAAGCCTGCAATTCGCTATTCAAACGATTCTAGAAGCATAGGATAACTTGATGCCTCCTGAGATCCCCGAGGAAGTAGCTGAACAAGAGATAGTAGAAGAAGATGAATCCTCTCCGAACATTTTTGGACATTTCTCGGATAGTATTTTTCAAGCTAATTTCGAAACAGTGCATCCTTATAATACTAGGAGTAAGACAAAAAACAAGTCCTCTTCTGAAATCACTACGACTCTACCCACAAAATAGTCTAAATCAACTGATACTAAACAAAATTATGTAAACCCAAGCTTAGATTATGATTTGGTTGAAGATCTAAAAAAGCTAAGGTTAATATTTCTGTTTATGAATTATTAAAATTCCCTTTTCTTCTACAAAAAATGCTACAGAATATTGCAGAGAACAGCAAAAATGGCAATCCAAGCAGTAACAAAGGTTTTCAGAACAACCCCAAAGTTCCTTAGAAGGCCTCCACCAAGACTACTTCTGATTCTCATGAGAAAAGAGACCTTCCTGTAAATAATGTAACAAATGCAGATAAATTAGTTTTAGAGGCCGCAAGTAAAAAGAAACAAGCTTCCACCATTAGTACTTGCAGAAATATCCCTCCATTTTTGTTAACTTTTGAAATCTTCAATAGGAGCGTGCACAACTGTATGGTAGATTCAAGAGCGTCATCCAACATAATGGCATGGTCTATGTGTCAAAAGATTAATGCTAAAGTTCAACCATCCACCTTGAAGATCATCCAGCTTGATCAAACTAGTGTTAAAGTTATAGGCGAATTGAGAAATGTGCTTATAAGATTGTCGTCTAATCCCAAAGTTCATCAAGTGATTGATATTATTGTTGTAGATATCCCAGAAGTTTATGGTTTGTTTTTAAGTAGAGGCTGGTCAGAACAGCTACACGGCTATTTTACGACGAATTGGTCTCACTTGTGGCTGCCCGAGAATGGAAATCCCAACAAAATCAAGGTAAATTGTGAACGTTACCTAAAGTTCACAATGACAGATTTAAATGATCCCAATCAGCCATTTACACCTTCTGCCGATTCACCCAAAATACAAGGGATGGATACCTTTTTTGGCAATTTCATGGCCGAAACTTCCGCTATCACTAACCCAGAACAACAGTCTAAAATTTTGACATATATGCAACCAACAACTTCTACCCAATGGTCACATGCACCTGACAAAAATCAAACATAGTCTCTTTACTTTGATGGGTCAAAATCCAAGGAAGGAGCTGGTGCAGGCTGTGTGATTATTGATCCAACAGGTAACAAAACCCTGATTGCATGCAGGTTAGAGTTTGAATGTACAAACAACATAGCAGAATATGAGGCTTTATTGCAAGGCCTCAGGAAAGCATTAGATATGAATGTGCAAAATTTTACTTTCTTTGGTGATTAGGAAATTGTAGTTAGACAGGTAAAAAATTCTATCCATTGTTTATCTCCGCACCTTAAAAGATACCAATATGAGGTATGGAATTTGATGAATAATTTTTCTGCATTTAACATAAATTCTATTCCTAGATTGAATAATTCGAAAGCCGACTTGTTAGCTAATGTAGCTTCGAAACTTTTCCCTGCAGAAGGCTTATCTCCGAATGAATTCTCTGTTTAATTGTTGTTCAGACCATCCGTCCCCGACAACATCACGAAAGTGAGAGTCTTCGATGACGATCAACAGATTATAAGTTTCCTGCATATGTGTTAAGGTCCTAACCTGCACATAGGTATATCAATGTATTCAAATGTAATAAAGGTCAATATTAATAAGACCTTTCAATAAAATAGAATAAGGTGGATGTAAGAAGACCTAATAGA
>SNQJ01S0018460.1:72208-84113 GCA_010110895.2 Picea sitchensis | reverse complement strand
AGCTAAGTGTTTTTCCCAGAACTTGTCTTCTGAAACTTGCGCCTGCAACTCCTTGCTTGAATCATTCCCAGTATACACTCCTGTGCACTTCCTTAACGATGTTACGAAGGTGCTAAACCTCCTGAGCTTGTCAACTCTAATTCTCTCAGAGACTTTACGCACACTTCTCGTGCTCGACCTTCAACAACTCTCAAAGCGTCGAGTCTCTCAGACTCTGTGCACTTCTGGCAATAGTAGTCTATGCTTTCCTTTGCTCAGACTAGCCACTGAGACTTCAAGTTCAGCCTGCACTTCTCCTGCATGACTCTATCAGCCCAAACCAACTTCTGGGTGAATTAAAATAAGGGTTAACTATCAAGCCTCATCAACGCACTCTATGCGGATGAATTCAACTGCACTTTATGAAGGAATATCCTGGCTTAGACAGAGAAACAATTGAAACTTATTCTCTCCTCTCTCAGACTTCAGTTAAACCCCTGAAATCTCAAGCACAACATATTCAAAGCAAATGTATAACAGAAACAAACATTCATGAGCACATAAAAAACATACACAGAGAAACAACACCAGCCATGAAATTGAATCAAAGACTCTCTTTTATTAATTCAAAAACATCTGTTCATGGGTGTTCTTCACAAATTCTCTGCTTGTTCTCTCCTCTTTATCCTGAATAATCTGAATAATGAATAATGTACAAAGGAGGGTGTCTATATCCATTTTCCCTCTCGAACTCTAAACTGTCTAATCTAGACTTAAACATCTATCTACCTGCATTAACTAGATTAAATGCCTCCTATCTAATTCAGACAAGAGCGTAAGGCTCGAGGTCTGCTGCACTACAATAGGCGCTCCTTCATAAATGTTTCATTGAAGGATATTGTGCTTCATCTTAAATGAAAATTCAAAAAGAGTTATCAAGCTTATACGTCATGTGTTTAAAAACACATGCGCTGGCTCCATGCTTGCTGAGTTGGTGATGCTCCTGCATCAGAATGAAATTGGATACTGTATGCAGGACAAATAGGAGATGCGATTACAGGTTAGTTCCCTCGTTTTATTTCATTAGTTTAATTAATATAGGAATTTATTGTAGTCTAAATACATTGTATGGTTTGTTATCTTTGTTTTTCAATTAAGACAGTTGCTATTTCATTTCTTGTTTGTAAAAGTTATAAAATATCAAAAAGATTGAATGATAGTTTTGTGGTCATAAATCAATCCATATTTGATTTTCACAGGTTTAGATCAAAAATTTCATTCCGTAAATATTAGACATATATTAGAGATATAATCATATCGATATATTGTAGAGCTATTTTATAAATATTAGTTAGTAAACTGTAAGTATATTGTAGATTTGTATATAGTTTTCAGCGAGTTTTTTTTATTAAGTTATCTTCTTTAGTTTTGTTTTTCACTTTCTTACGAATTAGATCGGCTAACAGAGCCACTAAACCCATCGGAGTGGATTAATCCAAATGGCTTGGGTTAAGTAGACAACCCCGAACCAGATTCACTCCTCCAGTTGACGAGCGGTCAATTTCGCCCGTCAACACCACAGTAATGACAAGTGATGGTCTTTAGGCTTTTGGTGGAATCCTCATCATTCCCTGGACCAGGTTTCCTTATCCATTTTCCTTTCCCTTTAGCTTTAGCTGCAAAGGCCTACTCTGAACCCTTTGTCTCACTGTTGCTCCCAAACTGCTTCTTCCACCTGTCCTGCTACAAGATATTATTGGATAGCTCTCCAAACTTCAGGTCAACGTCTATAGCTATGATGTTTAGGATCTCAATGAAGTGCTTGTAGGACCCTGGCAAGTTTTTTAGCGTGATCACCACCATGTCCTCTTCTGCCATCTTCTGACCAATGGTCTCCAAATGCTCCTAGATGTCCTTGATCTTGAGTAAGTTCTCTTGGAGAGAGACACCCTCAATCATATTGATCGAGAACAACATATTCTTTAAAAATAATGCTCGGCCCTTATTTGAAATCTCATGCGTATCTTTCAACTGTTTCCATGTCATTGCAACAGTCTTCCCATTCTGAACCTCAGGTAGCATATCATCTGTCACGATCAATTTTTCAGCATCACTGCCTCTTTTTATTGGCCATCAAACTTGTCCTAGTCTTTACCTGCAACCGTGGGATGAGTACTTGTGCCTAGAACAACATCTAACAGGCACCGGTACGTAAAAATGGCCAACATGCGTTGCTTCTAGGTATTATAGTTCTTCCCAGAGAAATTTTGGTTGCCTTCCAACATGATGTTAGTCAATGTAGCCATAGATGATTGTAAAATACTGAACATAGCAAATAAATAATGGCAAAATACCTGCAATCTGGATTTTAAAACTGAAAAATCAAATGAACCCGGCTTCGGCTGATCCGAAACCCTTTCAGCTACTTGACTGTGCTACATTGGCGATCCCTCGATCCGTCACTACCGACAACAGTCCCTAGGTCTTCACGCACTCCCAAACTCCATGGCCCTAACCTCACTCTGATACCATGTAATGGAAATCAAGCACACATAGAAACCAAGATAACTTGAATAAGGTTATATGTCTATATTCAATCAATGAAACAAGAGAGAAAATAGCTTTCTTATATAGGTTACAATCACATAGAGTTAAACCACTT
The DNA here is from genome assembly GCA_010110895.2 of Picea sitchensis. Lineage (NCBI taxonomy): Eukaryota > Viridiplantae > Streptophyta > Pinopsida > Pinales > Pinaceae > Picea > Picea sitchensis. The sequence continues at coordinate 81,472 of SNQJ01S0018460.1, read as the reverse complement.
TATGAATGTGGGATAAAGTAAAAATATAACCTAAAAGAAAATATTTGACCTAAAAGAAAATAAATTAACCTAAAGTCACTTTGACTTTATTAATGCCTAAGTCTAATTTCTAATTGACCATTATAAACTAATATATAATTTAACAGAATATATCAATTGATTTCTTGAGAAATGAAATGATGAATAAAATCATGGGTGCTTCCATTATTAACTAGAATGATGACTTTCCTATGCTTAATGTATCCAATTAACTTGAGGGTTTGGGGAGTAGAGAAGATAGTGGGGGTTTTCAGTGAAATCAATGGTTCAACTTCTGGTGGATTAGAGAATGGACTAAGATCATTTATTGGGGGTATCTATCCCATAGGGTAAACATCAACATCCTCATTAGAGACATCCTTAAAAATGGCCATAAAAATATTATGTTCCTTACACTTGTACCCCAGAAAATATTTGTCATCACAATTATAGAAAAGACCCTTGATTTGACGTTCAACCATTTTTTTCTGAGTTAATTTATGGATCTTGAGAGGAGTGGTAGGATGGTATGGATTGGTGGGTCTAGGGAAAGGAATAAATGAGGTTTTGTGTTTTTGGAGGATATAACCTAGAGGTTTCTATGTTTTGGCGTCTAGTGGCCTATCACAGTGAAACATTATATGATGTTGTTCATAGATGCCCCACCTACGACAAAGAGATGTACTCCATTGTACATGCATGTTGACAGTGGAAGAATTACATTCTAGGGAAGGAAATGATCATTCAAATTGATCATAGGTATTTTCAATTCATGCAGATAGAATGAATTTTACAGAATGACCACCATCAGAAGTGGTCCATGTACTTGCAACAATTCCACTTGAACATCAAGTACAATAAGGGAAACATAAATCATGTCACAAATTGCCTCAATCAACCCCTGGTTGTGGTGATAACCACAGTTCTGAACTCCTATGGGAATGAGACATTCATGTAGCCATAATTATACAATAGTGACTTTGACTTTGTTGCTACCTATTATAAATTGAGCACAAGAAAACTAGTTCTATACTTTCATCTCTAGGATGGAATGATTTTCCATCTAAGCCATCTTTGTGTTCCTTCAAGAGAGTGTGCAAATATGATTTGGGAAGCTCATTATTGTTGGGAAATAAGACACTTTGGTATGGAAAAAATAATGGCAATACTACAAAATAATTTTTATTGGACGAAGCTTTGACAATATGTCTGCAAGTACATCATATCTTCCATTTCTTTCACCATTGCTTATCCCACCATAAAGAAACATGGGATATACACCCCTCTTCCTATTCGAGATAGGCTTTGGGAGTCTATATCCATGGATTACATGTATGGTCTACCTTAAACCATGCATGGGAACAACTATGCCTTCATGGTAATTGATTGATTCTCTAAGATGGCAATTTTGGCACCATGAAATAAGAGCATCATAGTTGAGGCCACTGCCAAGATCTTATTTTAATGTGTTTGGGTTCATTTTGGGCTCCCATGGACCATTATTTCAAATCACGATAGTATGTTCCTAAGTACTTTTTGGTCGATCCTATGGTCAATGATGGAAACCAAGATGACCAAATTAACTGCCTTCCACCCATAGACTAATGGAAAAATCGAGGTAGTCAATAGGATGATTTTTCATATACTAAGGATGTACAATTCCAAACATCCATGCACATGGGATGAGAGCCTTTCTTATGTTTAACATAGCTACAATAGAGTCGTCCACATATCTATTGGCCACAACCCTTTTTAGTCATGCTTGGGGTTCTAGACATTAGACCCCATTGACATAGCTCTTCCCATTGCAGTTGCAGAGGAAGATTCCTCCCATGCTCAAATTGAGCCTAATTGATAATCCAAATTTGTTGAGAAAATATAGCACATCCAACAACAATTTCATGATATTTTGTAGAAAACCAATGCCAAGTAAAAGTAGTGCCATGATCAACATCGAGTACCACACACGTTTCAGGTGGTAAATAAGATATTGTTGCATTTGTAGAAAGAGTACCTCACAATACCCCATCGAATGTTACTCCCAATATGATATAATACTTACACCATAACCAAGGCTATGGATGAGAATTCTTTTGAAATAAGTATTCTTCCTTTTCTTGGATTGCACCTGATATTTAATGCGGAACTACTTTGACCATGTTTTCCACCTCACCTAGACAATTCGAACACGACCATGCTCTTTCCCCATACATAAATCAATATTGAATTCATTTAATAGGAGAAAATTGATCTGATCATGGAAACCAATACCAAGGGAAACTTCCAGCAAAAAATCCAACTCTATCGAGTCGTCAAAGTAGGGAATTTTCTTCACCAAGGAAAGTGGCTCACTATGAGTCAAATTCAATAGAAGTTTCCCCATCTGATAGAGGAACTTTATGAAATGGGGACCATTTCTTCCTAAGGGGTGAGGACTGCTCCAGGTTGATACTGGGGGCCACCCACCAGTTCCACTAATTCAGAATGGCTTCACATTTTGGCAGTTTTTCTACAGTTTTGTGAGTCCCAAACTTTCGGGGCCGTTTTGAGGCCTTAAATGACCTTTTTATTACGCAGAAGCACCTAATGTGTACTTATAATAAAAAATCTAGGTAGAATGTAATGCATAATACTTGGATAGACATTTCTGGTGGTGTATCAAGTGCCCCAAATTTTCGGGGCCCACAAACCTTTTGGTGTTTGATCTTTGGGGTTATGGTTTTGGATGTTTAGGGATTTCTCATTGATGTTTTACGTTAAAAGGCCTTTTTGGCTTCTTTGTAATCAAATTCTTCTGAATGAGCATAACCGACACATCTCTCTCTTTAGATATAAGCTACCACCATTCTAGCTATCTTGTGGGATATTCATTTTATAGTATTTTGTTTTCCAGACAACCATTAATAAAATCTAAGTTTTATTGCATTACCGTGTTCCTTTCAATATCTTTGTTTATTTCCTTTTTATATCTCTTCTTTAAAGTCGTTCTCAATATAATTTGGATCACTGTGTTTAGAAGAATGTTCAGACTCCTTGAACCAACCATGGGTTTTAATAATGCTAAAGTCAAGGACAATCTTAATAAAAAAACGATAGAATCCATCATTGTAATTCAAGTGGTCATTTTCATAATTTCCCATCTTCTTTACTTCTCATTTAGAAATAATTCAACTTATGTCTTTTTCATTAAATGAAAACCCATAACCAATTTCTGATTGTTCCTCTCTTTTCTTCCACTTCTAGGTCTTCCTTTTAAAGGTCCACAAGATCCCAATTGTAGTCCATTTGGACACACACCTTTTTATTTTATTGAACATTTTACATTTATGTTGGAAATTTGGTCGTCATTGATGTCAACCATGATAAATAGGTGAAGTATCATTGATTGATTGGTTTGAGAAGCATTGTCAATATTGGACATATTGTTATGAAGGTGACTTGAATGTCAATCATTTTCAATATTGGACATAATGTTATAAAGGTTGGGCATAATGTTATGAAGGTGACTTGAATATCAAGCATGTCAATATTGGACATATGTTATGAAGGTGACTTGAATGTCAAGCATTTTCAATATTGGACATAATGTTATGAAGGTGACTTGAATATCAGTAGAAAGATAATATTGACCAATATATTGTATGAGCTTGATGCACTCATCCTATATTGTACAAGGTTGGTATTGTTTCATTAGTTTCCATGCAAAAAAGAAGAAAATGTCTAGATAAAAAGGGTAAATGGATAATCCAATATGGATCCACACAAATCACAAATAAATAAGTTAATATGACATGGTTCATTAAAAGTGATTAAGAAAATATCAATTGAAAAAGAGTCTAGAGATGAGACAGAATATCAACGATGGGTGTTCGGTGAGGAAGTATTGACACCATTGAGTCACAAGTCGAGTCGATTCAAACAACAATCACGTCAACTATCTGGAATTTGATTGAATGCAAGATGATTCAAATACAAGTCGACTAGATACAAGCCTACATATTAACGAAAGTTGGAGAAGATAAGTCGATCAATTTCAATATGAAACAAAGACAAGTCGACCAATGAAGGTCAAAGTCGAAGGAAAATTGAGTTGGGAAATACAAGTCGTCCAAAGCAAGTTGATATGACCAAAGTCAAATTTCTCAAGTTGGTTTTTTTCCAAGTCGAGTAGGCCCAAGAAAGAAGTAACCTAAAGGTCGAAGTAGAATAAAACTTAAATACAAGTTGGATCGAGGCTGAAGCAATATGGGTCGACTAGAATTGAAATACTCAAGTCAAAATTTCTCTTAGTTGAGTCGACCAAAAATATGTTTGTCGGCCGAATGAGGAAGAAAATACGAAAAAGGGTGAGACCAAATCAAATCTTTAGTGACTAACAATTGAGAGGAAACCAATTTTAATATGAAAATCAAGTAAAATGTTTACAAGTTAGGTTTAATAATCACCAACAAAGAATATATGTGGAGGTCGATTTAGACATTCATGAAAAGGTAGTATGTACTGAAGTAGATCTGGCATCCGATGACAAAAGGAAAATCTGGTCAAGTTTCCTTCAAAGAACCGCTTGTACCGACCACCTCACATATGCTTTGGGGAAATTTATCACTAGTAAAATAATTGGGCATATTCTGCAAAATACCCATGTCATGGAATTTTAAAATTTGTTTCCATCAGTAAAGAATATTCATATGAAAATCTATGTCTAAATTGATGTACGAAAATCAATTAATAAAAGTTACCATTTGTGTTAATTAAATGAATGGGTGCAATGTTTCATTCCAAAAGGACACGTTGTTTCAAAGTGGCACCCTTTGGAGGACTATATAAGTAAAGGAATNCCTCACATCTTAGTTGGATCTGATATCAACAAGATGGGTCTTGTTGTGAGGTTGGATTCCTCATTTCTCAGTTGGATCTGATAACTACAAGTTGGGTCTTGTATAAGAGAGTTGAATCTCTCATATTCAGTTAAAGTTGAAGATATTAAAGGATTGATTTTATTTGTATTCATTTACATTAAAATAAATAAAAGAATGATATTTTATCTACTTCATACAATTTGTGTTATACATGTTTATGAATAATTAATTGAAGTACATATATTATTCAGTTAATTTAGTTAATCTATGAAACTGTGAAAAGTAACCAAAAGTTCTAGACACTGATTCACCTCCCCCTTCTTAGTGTCAGTGTGTGTTTCAACAATTTCATTGTAAAAACAAACATTTATTTTATATTTCCCAAGAGAACTATTTCAGGGAATAACTCTAATGATTTCTCAGACTTTGAGATTTGTTTGAGTATGATTTGTTTGGAGTATGTTCACCATAATGTTTGTCATTTTTAAATGCAATACTCATCTAAAGTTCTCTAAATTATGGCCTTTTATCTTTTCTATCTTATGATATGACCATTCTCCCTTATATTGTGATGGATGTGAGAAACACGTTAATCTTATAAATTATTGTCTTTATTTATGTATAATATTGTATATATATATTGTGTTTATTTATTGGATAAGTTCATGGTCCCTTGCTCGGGAAATTTTATTTTGTGATTATACTCATTTGTTAAAACTATATTTTCATAATTTTAGTAATACAATTATAGAGGAGTGCCACCTCTTTAAAAACGCGGGGGAATTTATCCTCGTGATGTTGTTGTTGAGATATTGAACAATCTCAATAATCAACACACACCAATGACTAGAGTGACCTCTCATGGTACCCATCCCAATCCCATGTAGAGAGATAGAAAGTGATAGATGACAACCTCAGATGGCAGCTTGGCATAGTATCAAGGACCCACCAATGCCACCTAAATAAGTGAGTTTCTTGACTTAATTATATTTTTCATTATATATTTTTGTATTTAGCTTAATTATAAGTTTCTAATACCAAGTCATAAATTTCTTCCTTAAGTCAATTTGCCTAAATTGTGTGAATCTAAATAAATTAGGGTTCATGCCAACCAATTTCATTTTGATGAATAGTTCTCCTACTTTCTCATCATTATGATGTTGACATACTACTATAATCCTCAAGATCCATGAAACATATCATATGGGAATATTTTCAAGTAGGTCACCTACATAATGTAAATCACTATATTGGACATCTAATCCAATCAAAGTATTTCATGAATATACATTTCTTGAGGATTCTTATCAACAATCAATGTTCTTGTTTAATACTCACATATTTGGCATACATGACAATTAGGGAATTTACCACTACAACATGAACTAAGTATCAATATAATTACCATTGAATCTCTTATCATTTTTAAGAACTATTAGACTATTACATACACTTGGAACACTAGTTAGTAGTGAATGGAAATTGTTTTAATATTGTACTTTCCTCTAGTATTTACTCAAGGAGATGCATAGATACCTTCTAAAAGTAGGGTATGTCCATCACATGAAATCTTGTTTAGGTATTTTATCAAACAAATCCATTGTATAATCCCAATTCCACCCTTGCCAAACCCAACATGCATAGATCCACTAGACTCTCTCATTTTTCATATGGTGAAATTTTTTTCAGTACATGGATTAGTCCTTAGACCAGATATGGGAAAATTGAATTTGCACTTATTCTGAGTTCTCATGGAGAAGGGAATTTCTTTTTTCAAAAAAATAGTAAATTTCAACAAGTCATTCAAAACTTCATTTTAAGCATAAAGTAGATCAACTATGAATTAGGACATTAATAAAACTTACATGTAACCATTCACATTTTCTTTGAAGCGATACACGAGAAAGAGAAATATATAGAACCTCCAACTCCTTCAATAGATGGATGCCTTATTTAGAGAAAAATTCCAAACACCCACTTAAGCCAAAGTTTCCAAGTAGTTTACGTCTCTCAAATTTGTCACCTCATATAACTTCTGGTAGTTTCTTAGACCCAAATCAGTTAGTCTAATGCAAAATCCCTACCTTAGCAGGTTCTGCATGACCTCCCTGTCTAAGGATCGTTCTTAATCTCCCATTTGAGTTTGATTGACTCTTTGATTCCTCACAAGAATATTCAACACAAACAAGTGTTTATCCACAGGTCCTTAGGAGTTACGCCTGTGCTAACAAGCACTAAGCGCCAACTCTCATCTACATGCCCAGTTGACGTGAACATAACCTCACCCAAAAGGGTATTCGTGTTTTGCAACTTCGTGATCCCATATGTGAGTCCCTCTATCTTGTCAATCCCCGAAACCCCAAAAGGCTAACGGGTCCTTTGAGTCCTCCCTTGAATTTACTTGACGTGACTTCTGTCTAAAATTTGGGCCCCAAATATTTCGGCATTTTGGTATTTTGCTTATCGACGATTTGCAATGAAACATACACCCTCCACCGATAGCCAAAATCGTGATGAATTCTCATCACGATCAACAACTCTGAGCTTCCACGATCTGACAGTTCTGATTCAATCAGGACTTGATGACTCGGGAGTTCATAACTCTCGACTCCGAGTCACAACTTTCTTCCACACCCTGAATTCCAAAACTACGAAAATCGAGCCGAGATCAACGACTCTTGTTGATCTGGATCCAACTACCACTACTCCTCCTGAGATTATGAGTATTGAAAGACACTCAGCCTTATCCTTCCTATTGATCCACTAGATCCAATGGTCTGTGGAAATTCGGTGATTCCTCCTCTGAGAATTTCAACCGTACGTTCAATCTTTTCAAAGACTTCTGCCCAATTTCCTTGGTGTCTTTTTCTTTTGAACTTGGCTTATGTGAGGTGAATTTAGACGTTGTTCTTAATTTGAGCACTCCAAAAGGTTCTAACCCTTCTAAACTTTTCTGCTGCAACTCCAAGACTTCATAAAGGTTCCTGCACGCACTCCTTGAGGCATCCACAAATAAACTCTGGCTATTTCGACACTTCTAACTCTGTGCACTCCTTGCAACAACAGTTCTTCAACCCTTCTCCTTGGTTGGGTAAGTCTAGGAATTCCACCAACCTACACAATACCTTGTGTGTCTCAGTGCGATACACGCGCTTACACTGGTATGAGAACAATGGTATCCCTCCTAAGCTTTTTTGAGTTAAAACTTAGACCCTCGTCAACGCACTCTTTGTGGACATTCACTGCACTCCTTACAGGATTTATCAAGATGAGAAACAATTGTATCTCATACTTCTCCTCTCACATACTTCATACATTCGACATGAAATCAAGATCATATACTCACATAACATTGAAACAAAATGCATAACAGAGAATATAAGCAAATTTTAATCATACCATGTGAACAGATGTAAACAATAACCAATGAAACACCATGAAATGGAATCAAAGAATTCTTATATTAATTCCAGTGCTCCTATACATGGTTCAATAACATCAACTATCTTCTTATACAATCCTACAATCTCTGTTCTTCTGTTCTCTCTTGCTCTACAACTTACAATGAGAATTATTTTTAACAATACATACGAGGGTGTCTTTTACGAGTTTTCCCTCTTACAGCTCTAAACTATCTAATCAAATTAAAATCTACAACTACTTTACATTCATTACAATTAAATTCCTTCATATCTGACAGATGAGAGCAATGCTCAATATCTGTGTTACAATCTTAAAACATAAATGCAAATACGTCCTCCTAACTATTACATTAATGTTCCTTCATTCAAATTCAAAATGTCTTCAAAACGTGCGCTAGTGCATTTTGTTAGAAAAACAGGACCATGGAGCAATAAAATAAAACAAATGTGGAAACAAAACACAAAAGATACACAATACAATAGAGACACAGATTTACATGGCTCACCCAGTGTGGGCTACGTCCACCAGAGAAATTGCCAGGTCCTTCCTTTATTATTATCCATCATATGAAGGGATACAACCTACAACAAACCCATTGTAACTTTCTCTTCTTTCTCTCATAGTATTCTATCTTTGAATACAATATTTTCCATCAACAATAGTCACAATACATTTCCCTCATAAAAGAGAGTTTCCTTCTAGAGAAAAAAAACCTAACATAATCTCTATCGTTAGATCTGCGAACTTATAATGAACGGTCCAGATTTACAATGAAATTACAATATACATTTACAAGGCAATTTTTCCTTCACGGGCCCGCTTGGCCCCAGACCCCCATCTAGGGGAATAGCCCCCCTGGACCCCACAGAGGGGGTACCCCCCCTCTACACTCCCCCGCGTGGAAGAGTGTACATACTTATGGGGTGTAAATACTTCATGGGGTATAAACACAACTGAAAGTAAA
>SNQJ01S0018460.1:18616-72198 GCA_010110895.2 Picea sitchensis | reverse complement strand
TGGAAACAAAACACAGAAGATACACAATACAATAGAGACATAGATTTACGTGGTTCACCCAGTGTGGGCTACGTCCACCAGAGAAATTGTTAGGTCCTTCCTTTATTATTATCCAGCATATGAACGGATACAACCTACAACAAACACGTTGTAACTTCCTCTTCTTTCTCTCACAATCTCCTATCTCAGAATACAATATTTGTCATCAACAATAGCCGCAATACATTTCCCTCATAAAAGAGAGTTTCCTTCTAGGAAAAAAAACCCTAACATAATCTTTATCATTAGATCTACGACCTTATAATGAACGGTCCAGATTTACAATGACATTACAATATACATTTACAAGGAAATTTTTCCTTCAGGGGCTTCACCCCTGAACCCCCGTTGGGGGCCCACTTGCCCCCGGACCCCACAGAGCGGGTACCCCCCCCTCTGCACTCCCCCACGTGGAAGAGTGTACATACTTCTGGGGTGTAAATACTTCATGGGGTATAAACATGATTGAAAGTAAAATACCTTTGAATCAGGAAGATAATTAGGCTCCACAACCAACACATTTCCAACTATCCTTTTCTTTTGCACTCGCTTTGATGGCTTTCTTACGATGCTCCTACATCATACTCCTCTGACTAAAAAATTCATGAACTCCTTTTCATGAGCTCCTATACTATCTGTCCATGTCTTTGTATAATTTATTCACTTTCCCAACTGACATCCTCAATCGGGTGTCCTTTCCATTTGATCAAATATTCAAAATATATTTTTCTTCGGGTCTTCTTTTCAACTCTCTGATCAATGATATTTTCCATCTATGGATTCTTTGCTACAAGCATCTGTTTAACCCATTGAATTTCTTTCTGGTTCTTTTTTCCCACTTCATCTGGTCTGTAAGGATACAGATCCACTATATTGTATATGGGTGATATCCCTACCCCATATGGAAATTCTATTTCATAAGCATTGGCCTCAAATTTCCTCAAAATCTTACACGACCCTATCTTTTTTATCTTTAGATTATTGTATGTTCCCCTTGGGAACCTTTCCTTTCTCATATGTGTTAATACCAAATCTCCCACTTCGAACTGAAGTTCTCTTATGTGTTGATCTGCTCTACGCTTATATTCCTGGCTAGAGTTCTGCAACTGCTCTCTGATTTTACTATGGAGCTCCTACATTCCTGCTGTAAAATATTGAACGCTGGCACTCCGAAATTCACTCTTCTCCAAGTCCCTCAACTCAGATACTCCACTTGGCTGCATTCCATACATTATTTGGAATGGGATTTGTCCTGTGCTTCTATTCAGTGAATTTCTATATGAAAATTCAACTTGCAAAAGAATCTCATCCCATTGACTGTGATGTTTAGCTACTAAAATCCTCAATAAATCTCCCAGACTTCGGTTCACTAACTCGTTCTATCCATCCATCTGAGGGTTATATGATGAGATAAAAGATAAATTTGTTCCCATATTCTTCCATAGTTTTCTCCAGAAATGACCAACAAATTTGGTATCTCAATCTGAAACAATACTCTTGGGTAAGCCATGAAGTCTAACAACTTCTTTGAAAAACAGATTTGCAATGTGTGTTGCATCACTAGTTTTCTGACATGATATGAAATGTTCAATTTTAGAGAAACTGTCAACTACCATGAATATGGAATCACATCCCCTCTGTTTCCTCGCTAGTATTAACATGAAATCCATGCTTAACGCATCCCACAACCTCTTTGGTACTAGAAATGGTTGAAACAACCCTATATTCTATCTTTTCCCCTTTACATGTGGCAAATTCTACATTTGTTGACAAATTTCTTAACATCTGTCCTCATCCCTGGCCAATAATATAGACTGTTCAGTTGCGTGAATGTTTTTTCATGGCCGAAATTTCCATCCAATCCTCCACTATATTTTTCCTTCAGAAGATTCTCTCATAGAACTCTTCGGAATACACAACTGATTTCCTTTCAATAATAATCTATCCTGAATTAAATATTCAATCCATTGGCTTCTATCTCTGAGAACTAGATTCTCACATGCTTCATAAGCATCTTTGAAATCTTGATCATCTTTGTACATATCCTTAAGGTTTTCAAAACCTAAGGTCTTTACTCTGAACTCCTGCAGAATCAAACATTTCCTACTCAATGCATCAACAACCTTGTTAGTAGTTCCAGAAATGTGCTTTATAACAAAAGTAAAATTTTGCATATATTCAACCCATTTCACATGTTTCTGGTTTAATTTCTCCTGTCGAGTTATGAATTTTAAAGCATGGTTATCGCTATACAAGACAAACTCTTTCGGAACCAAATAATGTCTCCATTTTTTCAATGCCTATATGATTGCATAAAAATCTTTATCATACGTTGAATACTTTATCCTCGCATCATTCAGCTTCTCACTAAAGTATGCAATCGGCCTATTGTCTTGACTTAAGACTACCCCAATTACAAATCCACTTGCGTCACATCTAACTTGGAGTGTCTTATTGAAATTTGGCAGAACCAGAACTGGTTGTCCAATTATCTTCTCCTTTAGCAAATGGAAACTCTTCTCTGCTTCATCCATCTAATGAAAAGATTTGTGTCTTTTCTTGACTGTATCCATCATTGGTGCACATATCCCACTAAAATTCCTGATGAACTTCGTATAAAAAGTATCCAATCCATGGAATCTTATGACTTCAAAGATAATTTTTGGTGATGGCCATTCTCTGATTGCTTTTACCTTCCCAGGATCCATCTTAAACTCGTTCAAAGAGATCACAAACCCCAAATAAATGAGTTCTATCTTCATGAAAGATGACTTCTTTAAATTTATCAACAACTTCTCTTGCTGCAACCTCCTCATAACTAGAGTTAGGTGTCTCAAATGTTCTTCCTCAATCTTACTGAAGATCAATATATCATCAAGATACACAATTACAAATTTTCTAATGAAATCCTTCAAGACTTCATTCATTAATATCATGAAAGTACTGGGCACATTCATCAAGCCAAACGGCATGAAAATCCATTCATACAGTCCTTCATTTGTCTTGAATGTTGTCTTCCATTCATCACCTTCCCTCATTCTAATCTGATGGTATCCACTTTTCAAATCAATTTTTGAAAAAAACTTTGCTCCACTCAGGCAATCCATCAAGTCATCCATCCTCAGTAAAGGAAATCTATACCTAATGGTGATCTTGTTTATAGCCCTTGAATATATACACATTCTCCATCCATGATCTTTCTTTGGACTTAACACTATTTGAACAATGCATGGACTCAAGCTTTCTCTAACCAACCCTTTGTCCATCAAATCTTGGACTTGCTTCTTGACTTCTTCATTCTCCTGTGGCATCAATTTGTACGCTTCTTTTTTTGGTAAAATTTCTCTAGGTATAATATCAATGTGATGAATTGTAATTTTGATAGGTGGAAATGAACAAGGTAAATCGTCTACCACGATATCAGCGAAATCCTCCAGCAGTTCCTGAATTTCCTTCGGTAGATCATATATCTTGGTACTAGTTAAGATGACTCTAGGTTTTCTCACCACAACATACTGCATTTCTTCTTCTTTCTTGACTTCCTCCAGAAGTTCCTTCCCACTCATGAGAAGTATAGTATTTATCGCTTCCTCTTTCACCTCCTGGTATTTAATTGGCAGCAACATATGTGTCCTACCATTCTTCTCTAAGGTGTATGTGTTTTTTCTCCCATCATGAACAACATTTTTGTCATATTGCCACTATCTCCCCAACAAAAGGTGACAGACATCCATGGGAATAACATCACATAAAATTTCATCCTTGTAACCCCCTATCTTAAATTCAACTAAACATTTTTTAGTGACAGTTACCTGATGCCCTTTTTGCAACCACGAAACTTTGTATGGGCTCAGATTTGCAACTGTTTCAAATTCTAGTTTATCCACCATTTCTATGGATACTAGGTTATATGTACTTCCACTATCCACAATTAGCTTCCATACCCTATCCTTGGTCTTGCAAGCAATTCTGAACAAACTATTTCTTTGGACTGGATTCTCTATCTCCTTCTCTGGCTTCAAGAGAATTTTCCTCATCATTAAGGATATTTCGCCTTCTACATCTTCTGCCTCAACATTTCGCCTTTGTGATTTTGAAATGTGAGCTTCTCCTCCTCCATCTCTTTTTCTGTCAGGACATTCATAAGACTTGTGTTCGATCTTTCCACAGAAAAAACATTTCATTTCATCTCCTCTGCCTCTTCCTCTTCCTCTTCCTCTTGCTCATGGAAAAGTGTTCTTATCGGCATATTGTCTCCCCTATGAACTTCCTCCTCTTTCAGAGTGAGTGTGAGGTTTATTCTCCTCATCCTTAGGCTTATACACTCTGTCTTGGGCAATTTCTTTGCCTCTACTCTGACTTGTACCTCTGCCCCTTTGACTTTGTCTTCAGGCCAATTTCTCTTCACCCTTTAAAGCCATTTCATAAGTATCTTCTACATTTCTAATCGTCACCATGCTCATCTCATATTGAATGTCACATCTCAGACCATTCATGTACCTGGCAACCTTCTCATCATCACCTTCTTGATGACCTGCTCTAATGTTTATCCTGTAGAAATCTTCAGTGTATTCCTTCACTGTCATCCCTTTCTGTCTCAAATTATGAATTCTTCGAAACAGGTTAATTGGGTAATCCCTGGGTATAAACTTGTCTTTCATATTTGCAACCATTCTATCCCATCTTTTGATTCTTTTTTTTCCCTTGCAACACCTGTTAGCCTGCAGTTCATCCCACCATAGTGTTGCATGCCCTTTAAGTCTAGTGCCAACATGTTTGATTTTCTTATCCTCCTTGACATCCTCATAGTCGAAGTATTTGTCCATAGATCTAAACCAATATAGTAGCTCCTCAACGTCTAAGTTTCCTTCATACATCGGAATGTCCATGTTTTCTCTGGAACCTATTCTTGCAACAACTCTGAATAGACGTTCTTATGCAGCATCTTTGAATGCAACTTATTCTTCAGCTCCAACCTCAATTTCAATTTCAGCTTCATTGACATCTCCAACATCAACTGTCTATCTATGTGTTGTCTCCATAGCATCTAATTGAGCACAGAGTTATCTCATTTCCCTCTCCATGACTGGATCAGGTATTGGTATCTCTCTCCTTCTTGGCGGTATTGTTCCAATCTATCCACGCATAATTCAAATTACAACTTGCCTTTTGTTCTCCCTTCTGCTTACAGAAAAAAAATATTGTAGGATTTGATACCACTCTGACGCAACCCCCCTACCTCAGTAGGTTCTACATGACCTCCCGATCTAAGGATCGTTCTTAATATCCCCTTTGATTCTGATTGACTCTTTGATTCCCAATAGGAATCTTCAACACACACAAGTGTTTATCCACAGGTCCTTAGGAGGTACGCCTATGCCAACAAGCACTAAGCACCAACTCTCATCTATGTGACTAGCTGACGTGACCACAACCTCACCCAAAAGGGTATTCGGGTTTCAAGATTTTGTGATCCCAGATGTGAGTCCCTCTGTCTCGTCAATCCCCAAAACCTGAAAGGCTAATGGGTCCTTTGACTCCTCCCTTGAATTTAATTGACCTGACTTTTGTCTAAAATTTGGGGCCGAAATATTTCATCATTTCAGAATTTCTCTTATCGGCGATTTGCAATACAACATACACACTGCACCGATAGACAAAATTGTGTTGACTTCTCATCATGATCAACAACTATTAACTTCTGCGATATGACGGTCCTAATTCAATCAGGACTTCGTGAATCGGGAGTTTATAACTCTCGACTCCGAGTCACAACTTTCTTCCACACCCCGAATTCTGAAACTATGAAACTCAAGCTGAGATCAATGACTCTCGTTGATATGGATCTTACAACCACTACTCCTCCTGAGCTTATGAGTGCTAAAAGATACTCAACTTTATCCTTCCCACTTATCCACTAGATCCAACGGTCCGAGGAACTTCAGTGATTCTTCCTCTGAGAATTTCAACCATTCGTTCAATCTTTTCAAAGACTTTTGCCCAATTTCCTTGGTGTCTTTTTATTCTAAACTTGGCTTCTATGAGGTGACTTCAAACCTCATTCTTCCTTTGAACACTCCAAAATGTTCTAACCCTTCTAAACTTTTCTGCTGCAACTCCAAGACTTCATAAAGGTTCCTGCACGCACTCCTTGCGGCATCCACAAATAACCTCTGGCTATTTCGACACTTATAACTTTGTGCACTCCTTGCAACAACAATTCTTCAACCCTTCTCCTTGGTTGGGTAAGTCTATGACTTCCACCAACTTGTGCAATACCTTGTATGACTCTGTGAAATACCTGCACTTCCACTGGTATGAGAACAATGGTATCCCTCCTGAGCTTTTTTGAGTTAAAAATCAAACCCTCATCAACACACTCTTTGTGGACATTCATTGCACTCCTTGCAGGATTTCTCAGGATGAGAAACAATTGAAACTCATACTTCTCCTCTCACAGACTTCATACATTCAACATGAAATCAAGAGCGTATACTCACATAGCATTGAAACAAAATGCATAATAGAGAATATAAGCAAACTGTAAACATACCATTTAAACAAATGTCAACAGTAACCAAGGAAACACCATGAAATGGAATCAAAGAATTCTTATATTAATTCCATTTCTCTTGTACATGGTTCAATAGAAACAACTATCTTCTTATACAATCCTACAATCTATGTTCTTCTGTGCTCTCTTTCTCTACAACTTACAATGAGAATTATTTTTAACAATACATACAAGGGTGTATTTTACGATTTTTCCCTCTTACAACTCTAAGCTATCTAATCAAACTAAAAGCTACAACTACTTTACATTCATTACAATTAAATGCCTTCATATTCGACAGATGAGAGCAATGCTCAAGATCCGTGTTACAATCTTAAAACATAAATGCAAATACATCCTCCTAACTATTACATTAATGTTCCTTCATTCAAATTGAAAATGTCTTCAAAACGTGCATTGGTGCATTTCTAGCTATCCTTTGATTTTGTGCTTTCTTTGCTGGCTTGCTTATGATGTTCCTGCATCATAGTCTCATATGTACAAAACCTTATGAAATTTTCCTCAAATACAAGTAATCTTTGAGCTCAATTTTTTTCAAGGTCGTGGAAAACGTTTTTTCCCTAACTAGGTTTTCACAAGCCTAGACTTCCAAAGTTTCAAGACTTGAAAAAGTATTCTTTGAAATTCTGAGGCAATTCTTGACTTCCAATTTGCACAGTACCATCTTTTTAAGTGCATGCTATTTTTAGCACATTGAAATAAGAATAATATTTTTCATGAATAGAAGGTATACTATTTTTGAGTCTCAAAATTGTTGCATTTTCATCCTCTTTTCCTTTTTCCATTCCTCACATTCTATCACTTCATTTAACCATTCATTATACTCTTTTCATGAATAATTTTGGGTTTCACCTTATTATTTTCCATTTTATTAATTTTAGTATTAAACGAGAATTTATGATTAAATATTAGAAATCAATATATTTTTCATATATATATATATATCAAATATTTGTGTGAGCTTTGTAATGTAGGGATATTTGAAGCTTTCAACCAAGGAGTATTCAAAAGCTTCCTGAATGTTTTCTCCATCTTTTCAAAATTTGAAGGTGAAATTCAAACTAATTTCAAGGGGGAATATTATGAGAGGATTTGTGAGAGAAAAGTGGAACAAGTATTTTGTAATTATAGAAAATTGGTTGAGAGAAAAGTGGAGAGGATTTGAAGGGATAAGTATTTTGTAATTATTGAAAATTGGTTGAGAGAAAAGTGGATTTGTAATTATGATTTGCTTATCCTATTTTCAAAGCACTCATGTATAAATAAGAGGGCTCTCTCCTCATTTGAGAGGAGGAGAGGAAGAGAGAAAGAAAGGAAAAAGAAGAACATAGTTAGTCTTTTCTCTTGAGATAATGAGTTAGTCATGGATTTCATCATGTTGTAATAGGAGTTTGATGTTTTAGAGTAAATATTTTGATTTCTCCGTAATATATTTGTTATTTTGAGTTGTTAATATATATTTTATGTGAGCTCACATATGTTTGTCATTTGTTATTTATGTTATAGATGATCTTTCTTTTGTATAATTTCATGCTTTCTCAATCAAGTTTAATTTATGCAATTTCATGCTTTTGTTTATGTCATGCAATTCAATTTCATGCTTTCTCAATCACGTGTAATTTATGAAATTTCATTATTTCGTTTATTTTTCAATTCTAGTCATGTGTTTATTTTTCAATCATTAGATTAGGTTACTTACTTTCACCCTACATATATTGTGCTTGCACCTCGAAGCTTACGAGCCTCAGGTTGGCAATTTTATGTCTAATTCATTAGCATATAAATCGCTTTGCATTTTGGCGTCATTGTCGGGGAGGTGCTAAAGGGATTAGAGCTCAAGTAGGTAGGTTTCCTTTAATTACACAACAAGGGGGAGGAGAAAATTTAAGACGAGAGGTAAGAACCTACACATCCATTTTAATGGGTCTCTCCAAAGCCTTGTTGTTCCCTTTCTACAAGACTGTTTAATTTTTCTGCAAGTTTGATTACTTTTCTTAGTTTGTTTACTTTTCTCAGTTTGTTTACTTTCTTGCAATTTACTTTCATGCAAGCGTGCTTTCTTTCTTGCACATTGTGTTTACTTTCCCACAATTTATTTTTCCTGCCAGTGTGCTTATTTTACTGCAAGAGTGATTTATTTTATTTATTTTATGAAAGTTTTATTTCTTTCATTATGAATTAATTTCTTCTTTCATACAAGTTTGCTTTTGATTTTGTACTTGTTTATCTATGATTTTGCACTACTTTTGTACTAGTATTGTTTCATAATGTCTTGTACTGCTTGGTACCAATTTTTCATTTGTAGTATCTTATTTGAATACCAGTAAGATGATTTTAGGATGAACGTAAGTTTGCAACAACTCACTCAAATCCTAGGAATAGTTGGGATCTCTTCTTCCCAAGAAGAGCATATTTTGACCGTAGTCAAAAGCTTAACTATTCCAAAAGAAAAAGAAGAATCAACATTTGAAGAATCCTATACATCTGATGGGGAACAACTATTTGAACAGGAGATCAAGGAGGACAACGAAGAGATTTTGAGTGATCTAAATCATAATATAAATCAAGCCTATGAAAGTCCTATCTAAGTATGGTTCTAAGAGAGTGTTACGTTAGATCAAAGTTTTTGTTTTTACTTAGTTAATTCACAGTTACAACAATTAAATTTTCTTATTTTTGTGTGTTTTAGATTTCATTTCGCAAAATTGATAATGAATATATTCTTATTACTTTTGTGTGTATGGTTACATTGGATATTTGACTATACAAAAATAATTTCTAACTTTCAATTAGAGTAGAGTAGGTAGGAAAAAGAAATAAAAAAATAATATTTTCAGTTTTTGTTTTAACATTGAATAAGTATGCTCTCCTCCGCGCTTCGTGTGATCTTGAAGATCAGAAAGTAGGATGTCTAGAAATGTTTTGAGGAAGGATTTAAGTTGTTGGTGATGAAATAAAAATGCCTAATGAATTGTTTGTCTACAATTTTAAATTTGCAATCTCCATTTGCTAAAAATATATAAATAAAAATAATAATAATAATAATTTATTTTCAATTTTTTTAAAATAAATCTTCTAGTTTTAATAAGAATAGTAAAGAAATAAAAAAATTAATTGAAAAACTATTAATAAAGAAAATTTTACAAAAAAATTAGGTTTGTGAATTTAGGAATAAATTGAAAAAATCAAAGGGTATTCACCTTTTAATTTGGAACGAGACCTGCAAAAAGTGATTTAAACCAACAAACATTAGGAAAAAGAAAAAAAGCATAAATAAAATTTCACCTCCACCCATGAAAAATGGGTCCCTGTACCCCTTTACAGTCTTCACAATGCTTTCACATCTAAAAAATCTTCCAATTCTTCTGCTTGGAATTTCTGGTGATTTCATTTTCTTATTGTGAGCTCCATCAAGCCAAGTGTAGGAAAGAACTACCATTGACACAATTATCAAACTCATACCGCGTACATAAGTGATCCCTGCGAGTCTGAATATGCCTCCTCAAATGGGTTTTTACCCACAAGACTTGCCATCATATTCATGGCTTCTGACCCATCTTTGATACATGCGCACCAGAATCGATGATGCCACCTCTTTGATTGCAAATATTGAATCTAATAGTGCCTGATTAAAAAAAAAATAGGTCACATTGAGTGGTTTATTTATCGTCTTTTGCATTGCATTGTGATGGAAGCATGGGATGACTTGCATATAGAATGAATTTTATCTTATCCGAATTGTTTTTGAGGATATCAATCCCTATACTCTCAATCTTTCCTGGGGGAGAAGACGATTATCCCTTCTTTCAAAATCACTTTTTGAACCCTTGTTGATCTTCAGGTTCAGTGATAGAAAGTTGAAGTTGAATGAAAGGCTTGAAAATAAATACATTCTAACTCCAAACCTCTAGCAATATCTATCAATTGAATTCATGAAGTTGAGATCTACTCCTGAGAAGGCAGCCATGACATTCAATTCAATGAGGACTAAATCATATGGAAGAGGCTCAAATGGAATATGATATCTACTCCTATGAAAGTGGCCATGACATTCAATTCGATGAGAATGGGAGCATCTAGAAGAGGCTCAAACGGAATACGGGATATTAGGGTTGAATATTAGCCATGATAGGTCTGCATTCCACCGCTAATTGCCTAGCAACCTTATCATTGCAAATATCCCCAAAGATGAGGGTTATCTCTTGGTATTCCCATGATATGCATTTAAATCATCGGGATGTGTTTTGGATTTTATCACCTGGCTGCCTTCCAGATTTCACGTGTAAATATCGATCACCATATTTTAAGGGTGCAATTAAGATTCAATTCTAGATTTTGTGCACCGTAATAACTTCGCTAACAATAGAGTGTAGGAATGATGGGTTCCTCTACCCTTTCTTGTGTTCCCTAACTAAGCCATGTAAGATCGATGGTTGATAATATGAAGTGAGAATGGTCAAAACTGTAGATTCTTTGGCATTGTCATGACCTTCTACCTTGCTTCTCTGACTCCAGATCTCGATGAACTAGAGTTATTAGGTAAGGACTTGAGAATTAGGTACCCATTCAAACAAACAATAAAAATCTATGCAAGCTTGTGGACTGATCCTTTCAGGCGTTGCTATCAAGATCTGATTCCAACAATAATGAATTTGCATTACGAGTCTCTCTGTAAGATGTGGGAGTTTCCATGTCTGTAGCAGTCTACGGGAAGTGTCTGCTTCTTGTTTCAAAGATAGATGTTCCTTATTTTATTCCTTTATTCCTTATGATTTTATTGTTTTCTTTGAAGTCACTTAAACATGTATTAATGAAGACCATTCTCACAAATACGTCCCAACCAATCGGTAAATGATGTATTTAATTTTTTTGAAATTGGTTTGCTAGCATTCCTTTTTGCACTATGTTTTTTTATGATATCACAATATTTATTGTAGGATTAGTCCTAACCTTTTACAGGTTTAAAAATGATCAACTCTCATGCAAAATTGATTTTCACGGATCACCAATATTTTCAGAAGACATGCCTCATTACAATATTTAAGGAGCTTAATTGTTCATCACACATGTCATGACATTTCCCACTACATAGCGATCTTTCAGAGAACCAATTATGCCATGACATGATCACTTACCCTTCTCCTTCCAAGATTATTCATCCTCCATGTATTGAAGTCCACCTTTCATTTCCTTATCCATCATGACTTCACACATGCTTACCTTTTTGAGTCACATACAGTTTGCCCCATTTTTAGTTCATATTTTTTCTTTATGAATAAAACTTTCCAACTCTAGTTCCATGACTACATTGCCTTGATTTCCTTTCCATAAAAATTGTTTGACTGTGATATCTTTCATCTATAGTCCCACTAGTCATCTTATACAACTCATGTTGACCGATGTGGGATTTATTAAGGCCCACCTTTCAACAAGTCTTTCAACATCGACCTGAGCACCTTATATGGGATAGAGACTAAAGTCCTTATGATCACCTTACATAAAATACAATCATACAATCATGGGATAGAGACTAGAGTCCTTATGGTTGTATGATAAGAGACTCTAGTCTCTATTCATACAATCATGGGAATACATCAATGTCCCTTGATCATAGATCTTGCAAGTGGCTCAACATCAGCTCATTTATTCACACTTCGCACGATGTACTTAGGTACCTTGGCAGTCATTGACATCAATGGTGATATTGCCTCGCATTGGTTAATGACTTCCATCAATGGCCGATAATCCAATGAATTATTTTCATGCTCGACATCGAAAAATTTATTCACATGATTAGAATTATACCACCGCGTTTTGTAGCAGGTGAAGACTATATATTTTTCATGACTCCATCAACAATTGTAGCAGTAGTTTTGTAGCCATATGAAAGTACCACAATTCCACTTTCAGAATTCATCTTTTGACTCATATAACCAATCACCAGTTCAAATTCCTTCACTTCACATTCCATGAGAAACAATCATATTTTTTATGATCCAACAACAGCTACATTCCTATTGCATAGTTCATCTAATTTTTGGGTAAGTGGAGGTATGTTGTTTTCTAAACTTTAATCATGCAATTCCTTACATGCTAGAATGAATGCATTGGAAAAATTCCTCACCATGTTCCATTGCCTTTATCCTTTTTGTACGCATAACACATCTTCAGTTGGGAGGGGGGGTTATTCATTACCATTTGATTCCATTTTCCATATGTCATCTCACTTATCATTAATCAATATGTCTCTTCCAAACTACACTTTGTTGCACCTTGATTCGAGATATTGCTCTATTTTGGCATGATTCATAACATGAAGAAAATGATTTCTAATTTACATTGATGGTTCATCATTTCCAATGCATGTATGTATTGCAGCAAAAGCACAAGTAATGTTGTTAACACAAGAACCAACATTTGTTATATTCATGGTTGTCACACAAGAACCAACCATAAGAAAAATGCTGCCACTCATGCATTTCAAATCATGGAATGATTTCATTAAGAAGCCAAAAGTACCAAAGAATAACCATGCAAGGTTTCATGAGGACATGCAACAATTTTAGTTGGGGGGAAATGTTGAGTCTCAGAATTGTCTCTTTTTCATCCTCTTTTCCTTTCTCCATTCCTCACATTTTATCACTTCATTTAACCATTCATTATACTCTTTTTATGAATACATTTGGGTTTCACCTTATTATTTTCCACTTTATTCATTTTAGTATTAAACGATAATTTATGATTAAATATTACAAATCAATGTATTTTTCATATATATCTCAAATATTTGTGTGAGCTTTGTAATGTAGGGATATTTGAAGCTTTCAACCAAGGAGTTTTCAAAATCTTCCTGAATGTTTTCTCCATCTTTTCAAAATTTGAAGGAGATAATTCAAGCTAATTTCAAGGGGGAATATCATGAGAGGATTTGTGAGAGAAAAGTGGGATAAGTATTTTGTAATTATAGAAAACTGGTTGAGAGAAAAGTGAAGAGGATTTGAAGGGATAAGTATTTTGTAATTATATAAAATTGGTTGAGAGAAAAGTGGATTTGTAATTATGAGTTGCTTATCTTCTTTTCAAAACACTTATGTATAAATAAGAGGGCTCTCTCCTCATTTGAGAGGAAGAGAGAAAGAAAGGAAAAACAAGAACATCTTTTCACTTGAGATAATGACTTAGTCATGGATTTCATCATGTTGTAATAGGAGTTGATGATTTAGAGTAAATATTTTGATTTCTCCATAATATATTTGTTATTTTGAGTTGTTAATATAGATTTTATGTGAGCTCACATATTTTTGTCATTTGTTATTTGTTATTTATGTTATAGATGATCTTTCCTTTGTCTAATTTCATGTTTTCTCAATCAGGTTTAATTTATGCAATTTCATGCTTTCATTTATTTTTCAATTCAAGTCATGTGTTTATTTTTCAATCATTAGATTAGGTTAGCTTACTTTAACCCTGCATATATTTTTCTTGCACATCGAAGATTATGAGCCTAGGGTTGACAATTTTATGTCGAATTCATTAGCATATAAATTGCTCGACAAATATAAGATAATGTTATTAATGTAAGTAGGTCAATGGGATTAAAAAAGTACATCCAATGCAAGTACAAAGGCAGAGATGATCCATAAGGCTAGCCATACATCACTAAGTATTTGTCGGCTCAATGTTTTTTTCATGTCATCTATTCCATTTGTAATATAGATCAAGTAATCTAAGATTCCCATAAAAAACTATTTACTTAAATGGTTTGGATTCCTCATCAAACAAACACTTACAATGAGAATGATTTTCTTATTCTTTAAATTACATAGTATGTATGTATTTGATGCAATGTTTTATCCAACAAAGATACAATACAATGTGTATCATTTTAAATCATAAATAAATGCACATGCATGATAACCAAAGACCTTGAGATGTTTAACCTAAGGCTTTCTCATAGACTATGCATATTCAGGAGTATTATTAATCAATTGTTTTTTCAAACACCATTTTAATAGGATTTTTTTTTTCATTTAATATCTATCCCTAGAGAACCCATTGGAAAGATCTTTTTCCTTGAACATTCTATGAGTTGTATTTGTTATATATCTATTCTTATGATCTGAAAGTCCTTAGATGCTAATTTATTCTTTAAACACACATGTTAACATCTAACTTGATTCAAAATATTTCTTGATTGTATAGACAACATTGCAGAATACTTGTGAATCTT
Source organism: Picea sitchensis (assembly GCA_010110895.2). NCBI lineage: Eukaryota > Viridiplantae > Streptophyta > Pinopsida > Pinales > Pinaceae > Picea > Picea sitchensis. Next base: position 57,355 of record SNQJ01S0018460.1, on the reverse strand, counting down.
TTACTTATCCAAAACTTCATAAAATGATGAATAATTTAATGAATAATGTGAGATAACATAGTATAAAATAAAAGAACTAATAAGACAAGATTTGATTACGGAGTTCACCTCTCCTAGGCTACATCTACGAGTCCCCTTTCAATAGTGAGACTGCTCTTCATTAATCTCAAATGTCAAAAATTACAATGAAAATGAACTGACAAAATCCAATCTTGAAGTCACTCTTCAATTCTATTGCTCAACTTCAAAAATAAAGGTTACCATTGAATTCCTCTTGAAATTATCAGAAAAATGAGTATAAACTCTACCATATTATGAACTGGATCAATATTACCCTCTTTACATGCCAAGCGATGCACTATGGCTCTCATACATGGAAATTTGAACTAATACTTTCATAGACAACATCTTAGCATGAAACAAACATCACCATCATGGTCCTCTCAAATAACTGAGAAAATTGAGTATAAACAAGGTTGTATTTGAACATGGTTCTCAATGACACACAAAACAATGCAAACTCATGACTCTTGGCACTGAAATTCATACACGACATGAAACTCGAGGAATCGTATTGTACCTTGCATCGTACTCCATGTCCACTTGCATTGGTTTCCACGCCTAGTCTAAATAAAACGCATACCCAGCCATGGTTCAAACCTCATGCTAACCTCCAACATCAAGTTAAAATCACTCCCATGGGAATCTCCACAACATAAGGTGCCTTTGGCACATTCGTTAAGGATTTGGTGTATGTGGGAGGAGGTCACGAGTCCGATCCTCTGTACCTCTCCCCCCTTTGGTGCTTTTTTATATACTATATATTAAACATGGTTTAGTTGGTTAATATTTAGTTTGGGCCACCGGTTTGGGTTCAAAATTTAATATATATAGCCATAGGATCGAGGCCTATGCCCTCAATCCTATTTTTTCACCATTTAAACCCTGTATTAAACTTAAGTAGAACCAAAACGATAAGTTGTTAAGTCATATGCCGAGGGTATAATGGTAAGTCATTGGAGTGTTGGATGAGAGACCCAGGTTCAATCCTCCGAGCTCTAACAAACTTTTATCCGACCTTAGCCATATTAGGACAATGGGAGACTGCCACATGGCAGCCTTTCATTGGTCCACTTGTGCCTGTACAGTCATGCCACATGTCTAATGTAGGTTGGTCCACTTGGATTGTACAATTTCCCTATCAACTTTCGAACTCAGCTATATGATATGCCATGTGGCACCCTGTGGTGCTTCCATGGAAATGCCATACGACTTATATGGATGTGCCACATGTCACCCTTCGAGTGGTGCCAGGTGTCACCACCCTCTTTGAATTTTTGACCTTCTTAGAAAAAAAAATTGAAGAGCCATATCTTTCACATACGAACTTCGTTTGTGGTGATTTTTGCACTATTGGAAATCTCTCACCGAGATCTATGCAATGAAGTCTTTTTTTAGATCATTTTAGATGATCAAATTTTGAGCATTTCTAGATCCTCCTAGATCTCTTTAAGTGTTCCAGATCCTCCTAGATCACACCTTCCCCTGAAGAACATTTGGACCTCCAAAAGTATAAATATTTCAACAACTTAGTAATGATAACTCTTTCTCACTCTTCCACCATGCTGAATTGATTTTCACAGTTTATTCAACAACTTAGTGATGTTAAGGCTTCCTCACTCTTCCACCTTCCTGAAATATTCTTAATCCCCATCTTGGTATTGATCATTTTGGACCTCCATCTAGGATCTTGGATATCAATTTGATCTCCTTATTGAACATGGCTCTGAGTCTGGTTCTTTTCTCTTGGCTACTGGTGATAGTTTATATTTATCTCTAGTTCTGGCTCATTGATTCCTTCTTAAAATAAGTCTGCTCACTAAATTTATTCTCTAAAATATCTATATTTCAATCCTCAATCAACATCCTCTCTCATCTCCTTCTTTGTTGAAGATATTCCATCTTGGAAATAATGAAACCAAGTCGAATGTTGATCTATGCCTCACCCATATAGATTAACTATTCTTGTACTACTGATGTATCTGTAGGTGTCTCTGGATTAATTTCCCATTCCTTTCATCTCTCCTTCCCTAAAAGCAAACCCAAACATGTTTTCCGCAAAAAATTGTACCACTTGAATTTATTTTTCTCAAGGTATACATCTACATGAACATGGCACAATATCTTGAAGATGTTTATAGTATAAGCATACATATTTACAAGTATTTTACCTCCTATTTTTATAAAGAATATTATTTCTTTACCATCTCTAGGAAGACATTGCATAGCTATGATTCTCTTCTTTCTCTCGATATACATGTTCCAACTTCCTGCATTATTCCATTCCTTCACCTTTGGTACTTCAGAATAAGAAATATATTACATAGATAATTCGATCCATATGCAGTTCATTAGTTGTTAATAATATAACTACATTTGTCTTCACTATTGTCGAAAGGATTTAGAAATCCTTACAAGATTCCTCTCACTCTCAAATTCTCGAAAGAGGCTAATCCTTTGTTAGGGACCTAACCTCCCTAACCCCTCACGTAGGTAGAATAATATAATTCCATGTAATAAAGGACAATATTAATAAGGCCTAGCAATAAGGAAGAATAAGTCAAATGTAAGAAGACCTAATAGAAGCTTCTGCTTCTAGAAGGATCTTCCTCTAGATTGTTCTTTTGGATAGATAGAGTATAAATATAAGTAGAGGGTATGCAAAATCTTGTCTTGGGTATTATTTTAATAGATCTCTTCTCTGTTGGAGGCTTCCCCCTCAAAGAGGAAAGTGAACATTTCTACCAGTAATCAAAGTGTTCTTTCTCATGTTATTCTAGTATTATTCTCGTAATGTTTTGATTATATCATTTCTTCTCTGCCATTTCTAGATAAAATATTTATGTTTTGCATACTATTTTATATATGGAATAATACAAGTGGTATCATAGCACCTTCCTTGAAAAAAAATTGTGGGTTAAATTTTTTCAGGGTAGAGACGTATTCCAATGTCTTAAAGATACAGAGATCTATCGTTACGTGCCTAAACCCATGATCGAGGAGTCATACAGATAGTAAATACAAGTGGTACCTAAGCGCACATATGCTATCCACCCTTGTAACCCATGTTGGTACCCCTTTGAGTGGTAGCGCATCAGACAACAGACGTATACAAATCGACCTAGATCTATTGAAGCCATCCTTAGATAAACTGATCATCCGCCTGACTACTATAGTGCCACGGAGAACAACAATCGGGAAGATACTCTCTAATACCTGGGTAGTCGGTTAGTATGGCTAAGGGCATGGTCTAGCCTCCTTAGTTTGTTCCCTAAGATATTGGGTCGAGTACTATTGTTGGACCCCGCACGTATATTAGAGAGCTATAGCACACGGAAAACCCTTGTCTATAGAAACCTTGAATATCCTACCCCTAGGGATGGAAACAAAAAAAAAATGGAATAGATAAGATCTATTGTCATGCAATTGTGCCTTCTACATTTTGGTTGCGAAATTACTACACATTTCTTCCTGTTAAGAATTTGGGCATTTTGTCATGACAGTATTATTCAGGCCGGAGTATAACTCAGCTTGAGTAAAAAAAAATGAGTATAGTGATCCTTTCGACACACTTATTTGATACCTATCCCAACGAGTTCCTCTCTTCGCCCTAATTCCAGTGATACCTATCATTTTTAACTAATTTTTTTTTGTGGACCCGACCCATCTTCAACACCACTATTTCGCTCCTATCCCTTTGGATCCCCCTTTTCCCCTTTATCGTGGTGGTTCCTATCATTTAACACCCTTTTTCTCCCACCCACCCCTCCAAACCCCTTTTGTTTCCCCTATATAATTTCCCTTCTCCTTTTTCCAAATGACTACCACACGAGCCCAAGAACTCAGTACTTTGATTGTTGACAACCACTAGCACAAGTAAGACATCAAGCATCTCAGTGACAACATTAGCTCCATTAATTCAACTATTGAGATCCTCAAGGAACAATGTTCCCACATCAAAGACCTCAAGGGACAATGTTCCCACATCAAAGAACTCAAAGAACACATCTTGGGACATTCCCAGAACCCTTCCTTTTCTGAATAACCATCTTATCAGGATGACCATGACTCTTCCCATTACTAAGGCCCTCATACTATCCACTTTTCCTGAGACCTTCGCCCTCCTAGAATTGAGGTGAACAAATTTGATGGATCAAATCCTACAGGATGGGTCACCCAAATGGAACATTATTTCTCTTTGCATGGCATTACTGATGATTTAGACAATATTTGTTATGGTTTCATACATCTAGATCCGAAATGATGGAAATGGTGGAAATGGCGAAAAAATGCAGGCCAAGGGTATCTTTCTTGGACACAGTTTGTGGCTGAAATTTATGACCACTTTGACTCTGACACCCACCATTTAGGTCATTTGACTAATTTAAAGAAGTCTTGGATAGTGGAAGACTTTATTGTCGCATTTAAGCACTTGGATTTTAGAACAGAGGAAATGTCATATGTTTTCTTTACGAAATTCTTTATCAGTGGCCTCAAAGGTGAAATTTGTTCTCGTGTTTTCATGGCATGCCCCCAGACTTGGTTGGAAGATACTCAATGAGCCAAGGAATCCAAATAGATTGTGTCCTCCAAGACCCGCGAAATCTCCTTTCCTCCTCTCCCTAAACCCACCAATTTTTCCCCTTTTGCAACACTCCTCAGGATCCAGAAATTAACCATGGTTGAAATTGTTGAATGTCAACTCAAGGGTATTTGTTATAATTGTGATGAAAAATATTTTATAGGGCATAAGTGTAAGGAAAAAAAACTTTTTATGGATGTGATAGAGAATCTTTATGAAGAATATGTTGTTGTTTTTCCTGTGGAGGAACTACCAACTCCTTCTAACCTCACCCGACCCTCTGAGCCACCCAATGTTGACCTAGTGATTTCACTTAATTCCCTCACTAGCTTCTCTTCTCCCTAGACTCTCAAATTAATTGGTTACGTAAAAAATAGGAAATTCATCATCTTTTTGGATAGTGGTACCACCCATAACTTTATTCATCACCGCATTTCCCAATAAGTAAATTGTTAGATCTGTGTCGTCAATAATTTTCAAATCAGGATTGTCAATGGTGGTTCCATGAAATGTGGGGGATGATGTGAAAATGTGTGACTCCAAATTGGTCAATATCACATGAAACCCCATATGTTTTCTATATACATGGGTTTTTGTAACATTTTTCTTCGTGGTGAATGGTTTCACACTCTATGCCCCATTCTCATGGATTTTAAGGACTTAACCATGCAATTCCAACATGAGGGACAACAGTATAAGTTCCAAGGAATCATCACAAGCTCCCATAAGATCATCAGTTACCATCACATGGAAAATATCATCAGAAAAAGTCATTCAAGAATTATAGCCCAACTCCACTCCATTCATGTTGTTGATACACCTTTTCTACATCCCAACCACCAATCTATCCTCTCCCGCCACCATGTTGTTTTTACCACCCCCCAAGACCTTTCCCCTTCCCATGGATTCCATGATCATTCCATTGCTCTCATCCCAGGAAATATCCCCCCCAATGTTCGGCCTTATCGTCATCCCTTTTCCCAAAATAATTAAATTGATAAAATTGTTCATGAATTACTAGAAGTCGATGTTATCTGTTCCAATACCTATTCTTCCCCTGTGGTCATGGTACTCAAGAAATTAGCTACTTGGAAAATGTGTCCTGATTTCTTCTCCCTCAACAAACTCAAAATCAAAGGCAAATTTCCCATTCATGTCATTGATGACCTCTTGGATGAATTGAGTGGTGCTCAATACTTCACCAAATTGGATCTATGTTCTGGCTACCACTAGATACGTATGAAAGAATAAGACATTCCCAAGACTACATTTCACACTCATGAGGGTCATTATGAATTCTTGGTAATTCCCTTTGGATTGTGTAATGCTCCTTACACTTTCCAAAGTATTATGAATCATGTCTTCCATCCTTTTCTCTGTCATTTTGTATTAGTTTTCTTTGATGATATTATCATCTATAGTAAAAATTATCAATCCCATTCCTCCCATGTGAATCAAGTCCTCCATCTACTCTCTGAGCATCAACTTTTCCTCAAACAATATAAATGTGCCTTTGGTGACTCAGAAGTTGAATACTTGGGTCATATTGTTGGCAAGGATGGTGTCCATGTGGATCCTAAGAAAATTGAATCTATGCAAGATTGGACTCACCCTAAAACTCGTAATAGCTTGCATGGTTTTCTAGGTTTAACATGATATTATAGGAAGTTTGTTCGGAATTATGGAAATATTGCAGCTCCTCTCAATTCCCTCCTTAAAAAGAATGCTTTCACTTGGATTTTAGAAGTGGATCATGCCTTCCAAGCCTTAAAATATGTTATGTTCTTGTTGGCACAGGGGAAGAACCAGGGTTCAACGCTTACAACAGAGCACCAACAAAAACCTAACTACCGTCCCTTTCGGCAACACCTGCGAAGCAGATGAAGTCTCACCCAAGGTAGAGGCAGGGGTGGTTGCAGGACTCAGATGTATGCAACCTTATATGGGACACAGATCTATGATTGTAACACCTTAACAAAGAACTTAGCAGTTATAGTTCATTAATATTCAGTCTTAGTTTACAACACAACTAAACCCTAATAATATCTCAATGTAGTATTCACACAGATCCAATAGATTCAAGCACTAAGCATACCAACATAGATCATATCTAGCATTCATTCACATTATTCAGCACTAAGCTACCATATTATATTCTTCTAAGCATATATTAGTGCACTAAGCATTCAACCACATAAACAAGAGAACAAATATAAAGAACAAAGAAACCACAACACGGGATATACATGGTTCACCCCCACCCTGGGGCTATGTCCACCAACTCTTCTTCTGTATTTCTTTCTGTCAATATTCTACATGCACAAAGCCATGATATGTTACTCCGTAGAGGATAGGAGATCTGCATGCACTCCACTAGATCCTCCTTCCTTGAGTTACAACACAAAGCCTCTTCCCAGTCTCTTACAATCACTTTCACTTAGCCTTGTAAATCTCACAAAGCAATTACAATCATCGCTTTCACTTAGCATAGCAGCAAAAACCTCTTCTCCCACCTTTTCTTACATCACCTAGAATTATATTTATACATTACAAAGAGGGCCTAAACATGGGTAAACCCATGGGATGACATCCCCATACTTGTTACATAAGCTCAAAACCCAAAAATCCCTAAAAAGGGTTCGAGATCCTGCAATATCCACTTTGACTTGTGCTCTACCTTGGACAACCTGTCAAAGTCCAAAAAATAGGTCAAACATGACCAAGGATCCTAAAAACTTGGTCAAGGGCCAACAGGCCCCTAAAACTCACTTGTGACTCATCCCAAGTCACTATGGTTTGGGTAGCTCTACATCAAAATCCTCGAGCTTGGCTCGAGATGCTTCAAATTGTTGTTGTTGCACGACCTCCTACTCGACAAACTCTTGGATAAATGCTTTGTTGACAGGTCCCTCTAAGCATTGTTCAACTATAGTGACAAATTGCTCCAATTCTACTTCTTAGCCTTCAATCTCTGTGAATAGTTGGAAAGCCTCATCCTATGTTGGTTGGAGCCTCTAAGTTACTTCCATGAATTTTCTATGAATGGTGTGGACCTGCTATTTAGAAGTGCACTATTCTTGGGATTGCTTCATCCTCTCAATGGTTTACAGAGGATTCAACTGTGCCTGTATTGTTTCTGCTTTCTTCTTTTCCTCCTGAAGCTGTGACTCTAGTGCCTTCAGTTCAGGATCCTCAGTGATTCTCTCATAAGTCTGGGAACTACGATCACTTATTTTTTTACATTCCATGGCGAGGGCCTTTATTCTCTCAATTGTGCTTTGAGTAGTTGCGTATCTTTGATCCCGCACATCCTACAGAGTGTTGGGAATTGTTTGTAGCTCTAAGTCTTATATTATTTGTTGAAGCTACTGGATAGGTTCTACAAGCTGCACTACTTGATGGTCCACTCGGTCTTCTTCCTTTGGCTCTAAGCTCATCACAGAGAGAAGTTCTTTTTCGACTACTTCTTTGACTCCAAGTTTCTCTGCGAGAAACTGCTATTTTTCTTGCTTGACCTCCGCCCTCTCTTCTTCAAACTTGGCTTGAAGGTCATCCTTCTCCTTTTGTGCGACGCGACGTTGATCTACCATTTCTTCTTGGGCTTGTTTCAGGGCTGCTATGGCCTAGTCTTTCTCATCTTGTGCTCAACGAAGGTGAGCTTCGGTCACATCAGCTAGTCTACAGACTTGGGAAAGCTCATCTCCCAACTTTGGTTCTTCTAATGGCAGGGGTGCAATGGATATTGCGCGGCTAGATTGAAGGGCCTGTTGTACCCATATGATTTCAACCTCAGTCATGTCGTACATATGATCCTTCTTGGCTTCATGTTTATGCAAGATTTCCTACGAGGCATCTTCTATAGCTGCAATTATGAAGTTGAAGTCATCTGCAGTGATCACAGTCTACATCTTAGTCAAGGTTTCTCTGGATTTCTTTCAGGAAGTGGGTTTCATGGGGGAAACCTTCCTTTTCTTCAAGGGATCAGCCTCATCAACAAGATACCTAGGCGGTGTTAATTCACCCTACTTCTGCTAATATTCTTTTCCATTGGTCTCTTATTTATCTACTTCGTTATCACCCCCTTGGCCAAGTGATACTGAAGTAGTTTCTTTCGAAGCGCTGCTCAAGTTTTGGACCTCTTCGGTCTTCTTCCTTCTATTCGGTCCAGGAGTATCCTTCGCTTCATGAGTGGTCCTAGGGCTACCGATTAGTTCAGGGTCTGACATTTCTGTAGGTCAATGGGGATGGGGAGCTCTACAGACCAGTCCTTGGTTATCTCTTCGAGGTCCTCCTCTATGAGCTTGTAGTATGACTGAAGATCTTCTTTATGCTCATCTGCATGCGTGGTGATATAAATGAAGTGTTGATCTATGTGGAACTTCATGAGGGGTTGAAACCGATGCAAGGTGTTTGGTTTCATGCGAGGGACAACTTCGATAGCCCTATTTAGTTGGAGATAATATGTATGAAATACCGCGTTCGACTACCACTATTTTTCGATATCGCTCGAGTACCAGAGCGTGGTGAACTTCGCAGTGAGCGGCTCAAATGACTCAATGTCCGAGAAGGTCGCACCTTCTGGCATCTCCCTAATGGTAAATGCAATGAGGATCAGGTGCCAGCTAAAGTGAAACTCATAGCACTGATCTTGAGCTTTGTGGTAGTCTAATTCCAATTAGTTGACCAAGTACATCGCCCAGTTCTTCTAGAGTCCTTCTACACATTTCCCGGTGAGGTCAACTATGAATCCTGTGACTTGTGTAGGCCTTTTCTTTCTCATGAGATTTCTTGTGATCAACTGGGAGGCTAGGCACACTGTGCCATTCTGGATGGGAGCTACATTGTAGCCTTGTGTTCCCTTTTCTACATCGCCATATGTGTCTTTGATCTTCTATGCCAATGCACGATCTCTAGCCTTCCCTAGGTAGAAGTCCTACAGGTCAAGTCCCTCCATGCTCAATCCAATGATTCTATGGATCAGCGTTGGATCGATTGTGATGCGTCAGTCTATCCATAGGTAGCCTCCATGGTAACATGAGAGTAGGATCTTAACACACACGTTAACCTCTTGGTGCCTTCCAAAGTGTAGAGTCTTCATTACATTCAAGAGGGTGGACTGCACGAGGTTCATAGTCCATGGCTGGGGGATTATTTTCGAGTTCTTACCCTTCATCCTGGTCAATTTTTTGTAAGGAGTTAGCATACCATGGTTCTTGTGGGCTCCTAGGATGAAGTCGTTGAACTTCAACGTCGCGATCTTATCTTGATGTGTTCTAACTGCACATGTCCCCTTCAGGAGGTACGCAGTAACCATGGTGTAATCAAAGTCCCTTGGGATGTTGTCACGACTCACCATGTCGGCCAAAGGTGGGATGTAGTTGGGTAAGATGGTTAGGATTAGCTTCATGCTTTCCAATTCATCTCGGTGCTCAGTTCTTTTCTCTATTGTTGGTTGGGATGGTCTGGATCCATGAGCAGATGACAGAGAGGCTTGCACTCCTCTCGTCGAGGAAGCTTGAATACCTATGGAAACCACTTTCTCATCCATGAGGTCGATCATAACTTCTTCGACAATTTTCTCTATGACGTTGGTCTCATACGACATGCATGATTAGATAAGATAACTCATATGGATGAATGAGTGCTCAAAGTAATAAAATCGGTGTCGATATTACTAAACATAACACAGTAGAAATGAGTTGACTAGGATACAATTCACAAAAAGTGTTTTCGGTGCAACAGTCGGCGCAAGAAGTAGACAACGGTCTAATGAGTCTCTCCAATGGACGAGAGGCCTTCATCAATGCGGTTATGTCCGTTACGACTGTGTCCCAACGGTCTGATGGCGAGATTTCTGTCCATAAATGTTGTTCTAACCATTCGGGGCATCGGGATAATGGTTATAATACTTTCAATGGCTATATTTCTTTGCCATGTTGCGTTGTTCTGATATCTCGGCAAAGTTTCAGTTTTGCAAACCTTCCTTCTGTGAAGTCCCCTCTGGAACCTTTTGTAACCTTTCTATCTTTTCTCTCTTCTTACTAAGCTTCTTAGCCTTCTTCCCTGTAGTGTTCATCTCGTTTATCCTCTTTCCATTCTGATTCTTATCTCCTTTTGGCATAGTAACTTCATGCTGTTGAGATTCTTTCATAGGGCCATAGAGTAATACGTCTTCTCTATCTGGGGTAGGTGTTCTACTCATCTGTGAGTCTGCTTGTGTTCTTTCAACTTTGACATCCAAGTTTCTAGTTCTAAGTATTCTCTTGTTATTCAATCAAGTGTGCTATCCTCCTAGTCATGAAATATTTTATTTCTTGCTTCTTTTGCTCTAAGAATTCCTCTTCTTTCCTTCTGGCCTGATCCATTTCAATCCAAGGTTTTCCTAGTAATGTAGCAAATGGGGCGTTGTTCTCAATAACTTTAACAATCTCAAAATCTTCCTCTGTCGAAGTTCCATGAGAACTCATAGATATCTGGGTGAGTCTTCCACATAGAGTTATCAACTTTCCTCTAAATAATCTTATTCCTCCCAATGAAGGAATCATACCAGGATTTCCTAAAGTTTCCCAAGTTATTTATGTCATGATATTTACCTGTGTTTCTGCATCCAAGACACAGTCAATGTCGAAGTCTCCTATTCTTTCTTCTATGCATTATTTTTCTTTGAACCTATTTGATAAGTCGATATTTTTGTGATCCTTCAGGGTTTATTTCATTTGTAGCAATACATTCTCTGATTCTTTATGGGGTTCTACCATGGTCTCAGTTTCTTGACCTTCCTCAGCGCTTTCTTGTCTCATATTCATTCTGTCAAGATTAGCAATCATTCTAGGGAAATCTAAAACTTCATGATCCATAGCTTTACAACAAAGACAACTAGGTCTTCTACCAGGGCATTTCTTAGCAAGATGTTCGAGTCTTATGCAACTGTAACAAATATTTAATCCTCTCTTTCTTTGAAATGATCCCCATCCTTTCCTTTACTGCGCACTAGGATCATAGTAGGTAGCCTGCAAAAATTTCTTTCTAGGATCCTGCATCCATTTTTTAGTTGAAACATTCTTTCTATGCATAGGAATAACATATCATTCACTATTTTTGTCAGATATACTCATATCAAACCTTCTTTCATCTATTTGTGCCCTAATTTTCAAGCTAGGACAAAATTTATCAAACATACCTAGATCCATACTTTTGAAACAAAAATTTCCACTTATCTTACCTTTTCAATCAAAAAATTTCACTGTTCTTACCTTTATTAGAGAACACATATTTAAGATATTACCTCTTTAACCAAAAATTCTTAGTTTACTTTTATCATAGCACAAAGCTTTCAAGTCTTACCTCTTTTCTTCATATCTAACTCTTCTTCTTGGCACAAAGATTCACAGATCAATTAGAATACTGCGTACTAGGGAAACCGATCTATGCACAAAGCTTTCTCTTTTTTGTAGTTCCCAAAAATCACAGTTTCATGTCTGGACAATAGAACCATTTGTTGGCATAGGGGCAGACCCAAGGTTCAATTGTTACAACAACGCACCAACAAAACCAAAACTACTGACCCTTTTGGCAACACCTACAAAGCAGATGAAGTCTCAGTCGAGGTAGAGGTAGGGGTGGTTGTAGGACTCAAATGTCTGCAACCATAGCTGGGACACAAATCTATTATTATAACACCGTAACAAAGCACTTAGTAGTTATAGTTAATTAATAGTCAGCGTTAGTTTACAGTGCAGCTAAACCCTAATAATAGATCAACGCAATATTCACACAGATCCAATATATTCAAGAACTAAGAATACCGACATAGATCAGATCTAGCATTCATTCACATTATTCAACACTAAGCTACAATATTAGATTCTTCTAAGCATATATCAGTGCACTAAGAATTTAACCACATAAACAAGAGAACAACTATAAATCACAAAGAAACCACAACATAGGATATACGTGGTTCACCCCCACCCTGGGGCTACGTCCACCAACTCTTCTTCTGTATTTATTTCTGTCAATCTTCTACATGCACAGAGCCATGATATCTTACTCTGCAGAGGACAAGAGATATGCGTGCACACTGCTAGATCCTTCTTCCCTGAGTTACAGCACAAAGCATCTTTGCAGTCTCTTACAATCACTTGCACTTAGCCTTGTAAATCTCACACAGCCTTATAAATATCATAGAGTATGCACAAAGCAATTACAATCATCTCTTGGACTTAGCATAGCACCAAAAACCTCTTCTCCCACCTTCTCTTACGTCACCTAGACTTCTATTTATACATTACAAAGAGGTCCTAAACATGGGTAAACCCATGGGCCGACATCCCCATACCTGTTACATAAGCCCAAAACCCAAAAATCCCTAAAAAGGGGCCAAGATCCCACGATCTTTGATTCGACTTGCACTCTGCCTTCGACAGCCTGTTGAAGTCCCAAAAATAGGTCAAACATGACCAAGGATCCTCAAAACTTGGTCAAGGGCCAACAATGCTCAAGACATGTCCTATCTCTCCCAAGTTTCACAAAGACATTTTTATTGGAATGTGATGCTTTCAGGAAAGGAATTGGATCCGTCCTCATGCAAGATGGAAATCCCTTAGCCTTCACTAGGAAACGACTTTCATAGAGACATTTGGGCCAATCCATTTATGAAAAGGAAATTTTATCTATTCTGCATTTTGTGGATCTCTGGCATCCTTATTTATTGGGTCAACGATTCCAAATAAAAACTGATCATCAGAGTCTCAAGTATTTCCTGGAACAATGAATTTCATCCCTGGTGCAAAAACAATGGGTGACCAAGATATTTGGCTATGATTATGAGATCATTTACAATAAGGGAAATTCAAGTGTAGTGGTTGATGCTCTTTCCCAGAAATATGAAGAAGACAGTTCCCTTTTCTCCCTCTCCTTCATTGTACCAGATTGGCTCCAAGCTGTTCATCAGGAATGGTTGAAAGACCCAAAAATTTCTAGCCTGCTCCACCAATTGCAACATAGTTCTTTAGTTTCTCTAGGGTACTCTTGTAATAATGAAGAGATACGCTATAAAGGACATTTTTATTTATGCAAGCAATCCCAACTTAAATCCACAGTTCTTTTTGAACTTCATGCCTCACCCACAGAGGGGCATTGAGGGTTTACCAAAACCTATGAATGGGTCAAACATTCTTTTTTCTAGGAGGGTATGAAACATGATGTCCTCACCTTTGTGGTTGAATTTGAGGTGTGTCAATGCAACAAGGGAGAAACTATCAAAGCCCCAGGCACACTCCAACCTCTTTTGATTACCCCTGCTATTTGTTGAGATATTTCTATGGATTTCATTGTGGGATTACCTAAATCTAGAAATAAGTCAGTCATCATGGTGGTAGTAGATCGACTCTCCAAATATGCTCATTTTTGTGCTCTTCAACACCCATTCACAACTGCCATAGTGGCTCAAATATTCATGGATAATATCTTCAACCTTCATGGCATGCCTAATTCTATTGTCTTTGATCAAGACCCAAATTTCACCAGCAAATTTTAGCATGAATTGTTCAAGCTATAGGACACCCAATTTCATCTCAACACTTCCTATCAACCCCAGATGGATGGCCAGACTGAAGTTGTCAACAAGTGTTTGGAAACATATTTGAGGTGTTTTGCATCTGAGTGGTAAAATCATTGGGCTCAATGGTTACCCCTAGCTGAATGTTGGTACAACACATCTTACCATACAACTATTCACATGACTCCTTTTGAAGCAGTCTATGGCCAAAAACCCCATCAGTTCTCTCCTATCTGCCAGGGGTCTCGAAGGTTCAAGAGGTTGACAAAACTATTGCAGTCTGTGAGGCTATTCTTCGTGCCCTCAAAGACAATTTAGCCATGGCTTAGATTAACATGAAGAAAAATGAAGATCAAGATCATTCTGAATGTCATTTTGTTTAAGGGGACAATGTATTTCTTCGACTACAACCTTATAAGCATACTTCACTCAAATCTCAACACTGACAGAAACTTGCGCCCAAATTTTATGGTTCTTATACATTTCTCAAGTGTGTGGGATTAGTGACCTATTAGTTATCTCTACCCAATCATTCAAAGATCCATCCTATTTTTCATGTTTCCTACTTAAAGAACATGATTGGAACTAAGTGCCAAACTCAAACTAGTCTCCCTGAGTTGGATTAAGAATATTCCATATGGTTTTAGCCATAAGAAGTCTTGGCCCAGAGAGAGCATCGTATCCATCAGTGCACCATCCAAGAAGTGTTAGTCCAATGGAAATATACACCTCCAAAAGATGCCACCTAGGCATTAGCCACCATTCTACAACAATTCTCTCATCTGAAGCCTTGAGGAAAAGGTTTTTCTTCAAGGGGGAGGGCATGTTAGGGACCTAACCTCCCTAAAACCTCATGTAGGTAGAATAATATAATTCTATGTAATACAGGCCAATATTAATAAGGCCTAGAAATAAGGAAGAATAAGTCAAATGTAACAAGACCTAATAGAAGCTTTCGCTTCTAGAAGGATCTTCCTCTAGATTGTTCTTTTGGATAGATATAGTATAAATATAAGTAGAGGGTATGATGAATCTTGTATTGGATATTATTGTAATAGAGCTATGCTCTGCTGGAGGTTTTCCCCTCGAAGAGGCAAGTCAACATTTCTATTAGTAATCAAAGTGCTCTTTCTGATGTTATTCCGGTATTATTCTGGTATTGTTTTGATTATATCAATACTTCTCTGCCATTTCTAGCTAAAATATTTATGTTTTGCATACTATTTTATATTTGTAATACTACAACCATAGGATTTAGAAATCCCTACCAGATTCCTCTCACTCTTGAAATTATATAACGAGTGGCTAACAAGCCCTCTATTACAACAATAGAAATATAATTTTAGAAGGTATTTAGAGATGCATACTAACTTTGAAAATTACAAATATACATATTTACAAATCACTTCCCAAAATGGAATCTTTTCTGATACCTATTCAGGGACAAAATAGGTGGCTTCTTCATGGACTCATTCTTACCTTAGTAATGGAAGGATTCTCACAGATTCATGTCTTTAACAATGCCTCTAACGACGAATCTAAATATGACATTGAATCTGACAATGAATCCAAATAGCCATTGGATCCAATTATAGGTCTTCCCAGTAGCCTATACAACCTCTCCTTACAAACACCAAGCACTATTGTTGTTTCCTAAATATCTTCCTTTGAATACAAAAGTACATGTCCATCATGGAATGCAACTTCATATCCTTCATATTCGAAATCTGAAACTGAGAGTAAGTTTAATTTCAAATCTAGAACATATAACATATGTTATATTACCATAAATCCTCCTAGCTCGAGCTAGAATATTACATAACCAACTCCTCTTACTGCTTGTCTGGTGTTATTTCCGGATCCTAGATGGAAATCTGTGTCATTTTTTGCGAAATTTAGGAATATCGATCTCATTCTTGTCATGCGGCGAGATGATCCATTTTCCATGAACCATACCTCAATGTCTTCATATGTTACACTGTTAAGACCAACCATTATGAAGAATTCTTTGTCAGATCTTTCAGCAAGACTATCGACTTCACTTGAGGATGCTACTTGTCTTCTTGTAAATTCCTTTTCATCTTCATGTTTCTTCTTCAAACACAAGTGTGGATAAAGTGTCCAACACTTTTCTATCTAATGTCCACTCTTACCACAATAGGAGCAGAATTTCTTGTTTCCATCTCTGAACTGCAATCCTTTCGTGCCACTTTCCCTATTCTTTCGTCTTGGAAAATGATCTTTTCCTGTATCCTTCTTCTTGGATGGATTCCTCTTCAAGGATTGTTTTCTGTGGCATTTATCCATTCTATGGTTACTAGTTCCTCAAGGAGCACATGGATATGTAGACCATAAATTATTTCCAGTCTTACTAGTGGGATATGTCTTCATCCCCTCTTTTGAATGCACATCTCTTCATGGAGATGTATTTCATTTTTTACCTTTCCCTAGGCTGGAAGGTAAGACCAACTCCTTATTAAGGACCTCTTCATTTGAAGTTCTCCCTATTTCAGTCATCCTAGAGCATTCTCCATCTTGACCAGGAGAAGAAGAAAATATTGATTCATCTTCCTCGGTTATTATCTAAAAACCTTTTGTAAGAGATTGCCTATCTTGCATAGGATACTTTTCATTCTATACTTTCACAACTTCATAGAATGATGTCAATATATGGTCCTTAGTCTGCAAATTTCTTTCTAATTCATGAATAATACCTCTAAATAATTATTCATGACATATCAATCAATCTTGAATCCTCTACTTCTCCTCCTCTAGAGATTGTAGTTGCATCCTTAATTCATAATTCTCCTTCTAAATCTATCGATTCATGACCCTCTAGATCCTTAAATTCATGATATCTTTACTCATGTTTTCTTCTACAACAAAGAGATCTATGCTACAAAGTCTTCAAACACGTTCACCAACTTGAGTCTTGGACCTTGTCAAATTCACTTGCAAATACTTGTCAAAAATAGCTTTGATACCAACTTAATCCGAAAATACATAGATGCTAATTTATTCTTTAAACACACCTGTTAAAATCTAACTTGATTCATCATATTTCTTTATCATATTGACAACTTTGCAAAATACTTGTGAATCTTTTACTTATCCAAAACTTCATGAAATGATGAATAATTTGTAGAATAAAGTGAGATACACAATAGAAAATAAAAGAGCTACTAAGACAAGATTTTATGACAGAGTTCACCTCTCCCAGGCTACATCTCCAAGTCCCATTTCAATAGTGATACAATTAAAATGAACTTACAAAAGCCAATCTTGAAGTCACTCTTCGATTTTGTTGCTCAAATTCAGAAATAGAGTTTACCATTGAATTCCTCTCAAAATTCTGAGAAAAATGAGTATAAACTCAACCATATTATGAACTGGATCAATATGAACCTCTTACACACCAAACAATGCACTATGGATCTCATACATGACAATATGAACTAATACTTTCATATATATCATCTTAGCATGAAAAAAACATCACCATCATTCTTCTCTCAAAAAATTGAGAAAATTGAGTATAAACAAGGCTATATTTGAACATGTTACTCAATGGCATGCAAAAAATGCAAAGTCATGACTCTTATCACTCAAATTCATACATGAAAAGAAACCCAAGGCACCATACTGTAACTTTCATCGTACTCCATGTCCTCTCACATTGGTTTCTATGTCCAATCTAAATAGGATGGAGACCAAACTGTGGTCTGAACCTCATGATAACCTCCAACATCAAGTTAAAAGCATTCCCTTGGGAATATCCACAACATAAGGCACCTTTGACATTTTGTTTAAGGATTTGGTGTATGTGGGAGGAGATCATGGGTTCGATCCTCCATAGTCTCCATACCATGCTTTAGTTAGCTTTCATTGCAGCACTATATATTAAACATGGTTTAGTTGGTTAATATTTAGTTGGGACAGCTCGTAGTATATATATATATATATATATATATATATATATATATATATATATATATATATATATAACCATGGGAATAGATAGTTATACCCCAACCCCAATCCTATTTTTATCCATTTAGAGCCTTGCATTAAACTTAAATAGAATCGAAACCATAAGTGATTAAGTCAATTAAACTTAAATAGAATCGAAACCATAAGTGATTAAGTCATATGTTGAGGGTATAATGGTTAGTCGTTGGAGTGTTGGACGAGAGACCCAAGTTCGATCCTCTAGGCTCTAACAAAATTTTATCCAACCTTATGCATATTAGGCCAATGGGAGACTACCATGTGGTGGTATTTCATTGGTCCACATGTTCTTGTATGGTCATCCCATGTATCCAACACTGGTTGGTCCACTTGGATTGTACAATTTCCCTATCACCTTGCCAACTCAGTTGTATGATATGCCATGTGGAGCCCTGTGGTTTTTCCATGTCAATTTCATACGACTTGAATGGGTGTGCCACATGTCATCCTTCTAGTGTTGCCACATGTCACCCTCTTTGACTTTTTGACCTTGTTTGACCAAAAATTTGAAGAGCTATATATTTCTCATACGGACTTCGTTTGCAACAATGTTTGCGTCGTTTGAAATATCTCTTCGAGCTCTACACATTGACATCATTTTTTAGAGCATTTGAAAAGATCAAATTTTGAGCATTTATGGATCCTCTTGGATCTCTTTAAAGTGTTTTGGATCCTCTTGGATCATCTTGTTTTCCACCATCCTAATTGTGTAGTGTGTTAGGGACCATGAATTTTCTTTGATTAAGTTATGATTTTTAGAATATGTTGATATCATTAGAGGCATACTCTCCTCCATTGTCTTTATTTATATATCTTTTATTCTACAACCAATGCATATATTTGTCATCTTTTTTTAATTCAATAAATACAACAAATACTTATGATTGTCAATAAAATGTATGAACTATAAAGGGACCTCCAAGTGATTTGGTCTACATTGGTATACATATATCATCATGGATAATATCTAACACATGATTTGATCTATCCTTGGTTTTGCCAAATCCTCGTCTTTGTGGATTTTCTTTGAGATATGTGTAAAACATTTCTTTCCACCTTCAAACTTGAGTAATCCTTAAACCATTCTTTTATTTCCATGGTAATAAAGATATGAAAAATTCAAATATCCAAACTTGTGATGCCATAGGGTGTTAGGCAACTTAAAATTTACTATCATATCTCTTTGTCTTATTTTGATAAAAGTAATCTTATATGTTCTCTATCTTGTATTTTAATCACAATAACCTTGTCACTATTCATCCTTGTCACTATTCATGTCCTTGATCATGACACTATCCTTTATGAAACTTGACCTTCAAGTCTTGTTTTTCCATTTCATTATGTGACAAGTCTTGTTTTTTCCATTTCATTAAGTGACAAGAAATTATGGATCATCTTGGAAACATATTACATCCCTAAATTTTGGATTATCTTAGAAACATATTACATCCCTAAATTTTCATACTTTTCAATCTTTAAACTTGGTTGGTGCATTTCCAAGTACTTGAACATGATTCAATGTACCATAGCCTATATTGATTTGAATATATTTGAAATTTCCCTCATCGTGTTCATTAATCCATTCCTTCTATTAATTCATATGCCTTGAAACTCATGAATTACATATCAATGATGTACATTGTCATAAAACAAATACAAAAGTTTCTTTATCAATGATTGAAAAAAAAAATATAGGATTCCTTTATGAGAGATAGATAATAGAGTGCAATATTTGTTAAGAAATAGAATAGAAAATAAGTATCAGTGGAAAATGAATTAATCCATCTCAACATTATATTCATCCAATGATATCAATATATAGTATGTGGATGTAATCACTTCATGAACTGAAGAGTGCCAACACATTAATAACTCATCAATAGATAAGGATGAAAACTCATAAAGGATAAGGATAAAAACTCATAAAAGACATGATTTTGGACTTTGTGATTGTCTAAGGTCTCACAAGATAACATTGCCCCCCTCAATCACAAGTATGAATAATTATACTAGTAAGCCAACATGAACTACTGTGTAAGTTGGTATCACCTTCAATCTTCAATATGAAACTTTTGAATTGAGGTTTGATGAATATATTCATGGAAAACCACCAAAAAGGAAGTCTAATGGTGCATCTAAAATGAACTTTGAAAAATAGTAGGAATTTTGGAAGTGAACAAATGCCATGTCTGAACATTCCCTACTAATTTGTGAACAAATATGATCACAATTATTTGAATTTATACACAATTAGTTGTCGAACACCATCTTAATGAATAGTTTAAGATCAATGAGAGAATTCTCAATTCCATGTTATAACTTTCCAAATATGTTCATTTTATGATATTTATTTAAATTGATTGAATTATAGATATCCTACTGAGGAGACCAATTTTGATTGATATGAATTCAAAACTTGAATCTTTACTATAATCATTGATATTCCCCCTATCAGATGGAAGGTGAGAAGTATGTGGAAGGAATCCAAGGTTGAGCATTGGATTCTTCTTCAATCTCTCTTTCATAATAGTTGGTGGTTTTTTCTGACCACTAACCATTGAAAATGATGTCACTATACTCCATCGACAGGCTTCCCCCCCTTTGGGTGTATAGAGTACCATCTTTGACTCATGTTTCTATTAAACGGACATGTAAAATTTGGCCTCAATCATGCCCAAAATATTCATCTAGAACAACTATATGAAATCCTTCTACTTTTTTTATTAATCTAAGAAAATTTGTATTTACCTATGTTGGAACTCGATGGTAAAACTTATTCAACAACTTGGCACTTAATTTCCACTAGAAAGGATTTATCCAACCATAATGATTTTTTTCCTTTTTATCTTTCTTCTCTTTTCAAATCTGTTGGAATGATGATTTGTCTTCCAACAATGAAGACAAGGATGGAGATAAAACACTATATCTCAATATGCCCAACTCTATGATAATGCTATCTTTTATCAATAATTTTCTCAATGTTTTTATCATCAATTGTGTTGGGTGTTATATTTTACTCCTTTCCCAACTCCATTTTCCTCCATTTTCCCCCATTTTGACCATGAAAATCACTATTTTTTCCTACTTTCACCTAGTTGATGGCATAATGAGTGTAAATAAGGTAATAAGTTGTCAATTGAGATTAACTCTTGTTTTGTTCTTTTAAATAACACTAAAATCTATTTTTCTTTGAAAAATTACCCATACTCTAGTTATTACACAAATTTACTATGTTTCATGAGATATTACAGGATTTACAGGTTAACATAGCTCCACTTTCTCTAGGGGAGAATTTCCATTTGGAGATACTTCACCAATACCAGGATATGGTGATTTATCTATCTTCCCATCCTCAAGTCAGTCAACATCTAAAATTCAATGATGTTCAAAATCAACAAATAACTATTACAGGAAATTTGCAGGTCGTTCTTACAGGAAATCCACAGTTCAATCGAAGAACAGTGGATTTTATTTCATAAGAGTGGAACATAGATCATATCATTAGAAAATTGAGGACCTGATCTAGAATATCAAGGAACATCCATGTCTAATGCTATAATGGAGATATGAGGAATATTTCTTGTAATCTGTTTTTGAAAATAGAATGTACTTGATTTGTATGTAAAATATATAAAGAGATGAAAAACATAGTATAGGGAGTTAGTGATATTATGGTTATGAACTTGAACATAAATTCTAATTGTTGATATTTTCCTTAAAGTCAATATAAGAAAGTTATGATTCATTTCATATGTTGAAGCTATGTTAAGTTCGTATTTTAATCAACAACATATCCAAGAGGCCCCGCTGGTATGCATTGTTTTTATCTTTAAGAAGTGTGTGTGTTAGAAGTACTTCCCATTAATTGCTTTCATATATGTTCTTGTTTTTCATTCACTGTAATTTCTTGTAGAAGCATAATTCTAGATTGCAGACATTGTTTCTTTATGTAAGGTGAGTAACTATTTAGGATGATGATGTAAAGATAATTGAACATTGGGATGCTCTTACATCTACTGTGCTATAAAAATAGTTCTTACAAAATATACTTGAAGAATAAACAAAGTCTGTAGGTTTTCTTGATTGCACACTTCACTTCATAATTTTGAGTTTATTTTCAACTAACCTTTTATTCACACTTAGGAAGATTCCTTTATGATTCTAGAAGTTTAGATGGCCAAAACAAAGAGTGTTTGTGAGTAAGCACCTAGTGTGACTTCCTACATTATAAATCCCTACCATTTGATGGCCAATTATAAAAGATTGTTAACACAGGAATCAATTCTTGATTGTGAGACTTATGTTTTGTTTATTTTTTTAGGAAGATTCGGGATCAATTCTGCACATGTAGTGCTAGTTTCTCATAAGTTTACTTACTCAGATTGATAACAAAATACCGAGGAATCCATATCACTCGATCATCCCAAAATTTTGGCGTCGTTGTTGGGGAGGCACTAAAAGAATTGATTTTGAAATTTAAATTGTTTTGTTGTTTCACTGCAAGATTTTAAATTTTCTTTTGGTGCATTTTTTTGGGATTTCTCTCTTATATCTTAGATTTTATTTTTGAGTGTTCACACATTTATGAATTGGAGGAGGAGAAATGGTAAGATGCAAAGGCACCCTTATTTCAAGATTACTGACAATGGTTCTAGCCCAATGCATCCATTTTAGTGGGTATCTCTAAGTCCTCATCATGTGTGGTTTGCGTGAATAAGACAATTAGACATAGGGATAGCAAGGGTAGGTTTATTAAAAAAAAGGAACTTGCTTCATCCATTTCAAAAAAACAAAAAAATTTAGAAAAATAAGAAAAACAAAAAGTCTCAGAAAAAAGACAAACCCCCCACAAAACCACTAATTAGAACACAATCATTACCCACCAAACTATTCATAAAATCATCCACTACTAACTTGATTGCAAGTGATAAAAAAGATAAAGGAAAACATGTTATTGCAACCAGTACTAAGAAGACACAAATAGAGGAAGTTGTTGAACAATTTGAAGATTAAGAAAACGAGCCAAAATATTGGAATAAACAATTTTGGGTCTTTTGGGGAAGCGGAATGGAAGATGTTGAATCTCATGCAGAAGGAAGTGGTCCAAGAAGAGGACCAAATGGCATAATATTAGGGTATGGAGATGTTAAAATACCAGAAACAATGGAACAATGAAGTGGATGAGAAGAAAGAGAAAGGAAAAGGAGATAAAATGAGGTAGACAGACAATAAAGAGAAATAAGAGATCCAGAAGAAAAAATACATAGAATAGAAGGTGAAGAAAAAGGGGAAGAAGAAAGTGAAGTCACTTTCGTATTTCCTCTTATAGATGTATCTACATCTCTTGTTAGTGAGGTAAAAATGAAAAATATTCCTCCCTCAGTTCTTCCAAACTTTTATGGTTCACCTGCTAAAGATCATGATGCCTTCTTATTTGAATTTGACATATTATGTATAATTTATGGCTATACAAATAATGCACATAAACTTCATTTGTTTCCTAGAAATTTAAAAGGGAGTGCACTAAACTGGTTTATGGGATTAGCTGAAAATTTTATTGCATATTAGGAGACTATAAGAAATATTTTTGTCAAGAAATATCAAGCATACTACAGACCTAGAAATTCTAAGGAGGAAATTTTAGAATGTCTCAACAAGAGGATGAGAGTCTAGAAGATTACTTGGAATGATTTTTGTATAATATACAAAAATAAAAACATAGAACTATAAAGCTTGATCTTACCCATATTGTATTTATGAAAGGACTTCTAGATGAATACATAGATTTTAAAATTTTAATGGGTTCTGGGGACATTGGTTCTTTACCATTTCATCAAATTTTTCAGATGTGTAGAAAATGCTCCAGAGGGAAAGCTAAAGAAGGAAAAATTCAAAGGGATGTTCTTTCCAAAGTGACAAAAAATACAACAGGGAGTATTACTAAAGCATAAATTGACAATTTATTATGAACTTTCAAGACTGAACTTATGGGCACATTATCCTCACAATTTGATGTTTTTAACAAAAAGAAAATACAAGAAGAGGAAACTGCAACTTCAACAAATTTGTGTCTTGGTTGTAGAAAAAGGCATCTAAAGAATGAATGTCTACTAAAGGGTATTCAAATTTGTCGTATTTGTGCAGAAAAACACGCAATAGAGGATTGTCCCTCGCTTCCTGAATTGAAAGTATTGTATCAAGCATATAATGAAGAATTATAAACACTTTACAAAATTGCACCCAAGAGACCCTTACAACCAAGCGAAGGTATGTTTCAAGACCCTTCTCAATAATTTTCTACCTTTCCTACTCAAAATCCTGCATAAACCACTTGGAATTCTCCCAGGACATCATGGTCTTCCCAACTAAACTTAAATCATACTTATCAACAAAATTGGAGAGCCAATAATCTCAGTAATCAACCATCTTGCAATTTTCATCAATATGCACCTCAATATCAACCACAACAATCTTATTCAGAGACATACTATCAACAACAATTTTATCCTCAACAACAACCATTTCCACAATACATCACACTTGTACAATAACCATTCCCATCAATTCCACCACCACCACCACAATTAACTCAATCACAACCTATACAACTTCCTTCAACTCAAAAACCACAACGACCTACCTCATTTCCTCCTCATCTTGTAACAAATACAAATAATAAAAAATAAAAAACAATATACAATGTTGAAGTGAATACTTTTCCCACTTATGTTATCATTTGTGTAGTATTATAGGAATTTCTTGCACAATTACAATATTTTTTTGTAGCATTACAGGAAATTAATTTACAGTCAGGAAAAGTAATATATCCAAAATCACCAATAATAAATGATGAAGAAGTAGAAAAAAATCTATGACATCAAAATAAGACAACAATTGAACACTCAATCAATCCACAGGAGAAACATCAAGAACCAAAAAATGCATCTTTTCTTGGGAGATTATTGATAGAAAAACAAGAAAAAATAGAGATTTTACCTGAACTAGATATCTTGGAAGAATTGAAAAATATTTGTATAAAAATTCCCTTACTACGGGCCATTAAAGAGATTCCAATATATGGGAAAACAATATGGGAAATATGCAATAAAAAGACTACTAGAAAACAAAAGGATCCACAAACTATACAAGTGATTGGATATTTAGCAAGCTTGATAACTACAAAACCAATCTCAAAAAAGTATGTTGACCCATGCATACACGTTGTTACAACATCTATCAATAATCTTTTCATACCAAATACACTCATTGATTTAGGTGCTATAATAAATGTAATGACATTAGAAACCATGAAAAATATGAACATTGAAAATCTCAGACCTACCCTTAGAGTTTTGGAATTAGTGGACAAATCCAAGATTAAGCATGAGGGTATAATTGAGGATGGTATCGTTTCACTTGATTCCTAGAATTACCCAATAGAATGTATTATCCTACAACCAAAATACGGTCTAGGAGTACATTCATTAATACTGGGTAGATCGTGGTTGGAAACAAATGACACATACATTGGTTGTGATTTAGGAAACATGACAATCAAAAATGGTTCTAAGGTAAAACATATAAAACTCTACCCCCCAGTTAAATCAATGAATGAGTTGAAGAAAATTAAATGGATAGAGGACATAGATACAAAAAATGAAATAATTCATCTTGTTTTAAGAATTTCTCAAGCTCTAAACATTAAAGAAAATACAAATGATAATCACTTAAATCATTGCATATATTATCCTAATTCTCTTCTATATTTTACGGGGGGAAATCATCGTAGATGTCATCGAATTCTGAACCAAAATTTGAGCAAGCTTCACCATCAAATCTTGAACAAATTTCTACAATGAATTTTGAGCAAATTTCTATTGATTTTCTACTGGGACAACATTTTCAAGAAACTTCTACCATTGATAGTTTAACATATTTGTTTGAATCTATATTTCCTATAAATATTGTATCTAATTCCTGTAATGAAGTAATTGAAATTTTTCTTGGAACGAACCTAAACATTAACTCTGATCTTGATGAATCATGGAAAAAAATTTAAATTTTGTATTGCAGAAATATTCTAAATCCTTTTCTTGGGAATACATAGATATGAAATGTATTCATCAAAATACTTGCACTCATCACATATACATCAAGGAAAAGGTAAGACCGCTCTAACAACCACAAATACAAATGAACCCATCCTTAAAAAATATCGTAAAAGAGGAGCTACAAAAACTATTAGATGTAGGATTCATCTATCCTATCTGAGATAGCTAATGGGTTTCACCCTTGTTTATATTTCCCAAGAAAATTAATAATTTGTGGGTATGTGTAGACTAATGAGAACTCAATAGGGACACATTAAAAGATCACTTCCCTCTCCCTTTGATCGACCAAGTCCTTGACACATTGGCTAGAAATACATATTTTTCTTCCCTTGATGGTTTCAGTGGCTATAACCAAATACAAATAACACATGAAGATCATGACAAAATGACATTCAATTATCCTTGGGGAACCTATGCCTACACGGTATTTCCCTTTGGAATTTGTAATGCACCAACCACCTTTCAAAGGGAAGTCTTGTCCATTTTTGTTGATTTTGTAGATGATTGTGTAGTTGTGTATATGGATGACTTTTAGTCCATGGAGATACTTTTGAGGAGGCTTTAGAGAACCTAGAATTTTTTTTAAATAGATTCAAAGAAACATGCCTTGCTCTAAGCAATGAATTTTTTTTTATGATGCGTATTGAACGTATTGTGCTTGATCATCATATTTCAGCTGGAAGTATTAAGGCAGATCCAAAAAAAAATGTAGTTATTGTCAATTTACCCTCTTCATCCAGTTAAAAGGATGTGAGGAGTTTCCTTGGATATGTAGGTACTATAGATGATTCATTAGAAGTTTCACTAAAATTGCATATCCTTTATTCATGTTATTAGCAAAAATATGTCAAATTTTACTGGGACACTAACTTCCAAGTTTCTTTTGATGCATTAAAAGAAAAAATTTCTACAACCCCGGGATTGAGAGGGCCCAATTGGACATTGCCCTTTCACATATCAACACATGCCTCAGAGACAAAAATAGGAGCGGTTTTGGGATGAAAAGAGAACCAATAACATGATGCAATATATTTTTTCATAAAAAATTTAACTTCTGCTGAATCTAAATTATACAATCACAGAAAAGCAGTTTTTGGAAATTATCTATGCAATAAAGAAATTCCGACAGTACATTAGATGATGTGAGATTTTTTTTCACACGGACCATTTTTTCATCAGGTACCTTTTGAATAAACCCGTAGATAATGGCAGGATAACAAGATGGTTTCTTCTCTTGTAGGAATTCAATATCAGTGTTAGATAGGTCAGGAAGAGAACATCTAGTAGCAGATTTCCTTTCTCAAATCAATAATCTCGGTGATACCTTTATTGTAATTGATACATTTCCTGATGAAAAATTATTTTTTGTGTCTGTTAAGGCTCCATGGTTTGCTGACATTGCAAATTACTTATCTATAGGAAAATTTCCACTTCTCTTTTCAATGAAAAAAAACATAAGTTTATTAGGAAAAGTGTTAAATATTGTTGGATTGGAGGAGACCTCTTCTACACAGAGGAAAATGTTATCATCCGTCAATGTGTTAGATAGGATAAAATGTTTGAAATTTTGAAGGCTTTTCATGATGAGCCTTGTGGTGGGAAATTTTCAGACAAAAGGAAAACCTATAAGATCCTTCAGTTGGGGTACTATTGGCCATTCATTTTTAAAGATGCCAAACAATATGTGAGGAGTTGTGAAAATTGTAAAAACATGGGACATGTTATAGCAAGATTTTCCTCACCCTATGCAATCTTTCAAAGAAGGCCCTTTTCCATTTCCCTATGCATGATTTTCATCCCTTTTTGCAAATCCCAGAGATAAAAATATATTTTTTTCCACATATACACACCTTGCCTACTATACGACATGCGTATATGCAAGTTGCACCACCACAACCCGCGTACATCGGGATTTGTCCCCACAAATGAAAAATGGTGTTGGGTTTCCATGTCATGATAGGAGATAAATGATCCTTGTCCTTCCATATAATGGAAACGTTATGAATCGACCCTTCAGTTCCATTTGAAGGCTATAAATGGGCCAATTCTTGGATATGGAAAAGACGAGAAAGAATTCAACTTTGAGAGAAAAGTTACTTTGGAGAAATTAGTCAATTCATATTGATTTTGCATCCCTTGTTCCTTTAAGTCTAAACACAGTGTTTATCCCCCAAGCTCTTCCCTTATTGATTGAGAACTTCATTGTCTCTCTTCTATGAGCTTGCCTTTGGTGGATGATTGAAGTGGTGGAGGCCCAGCTGGAAGGAACCTAGCTTCTCGGTTCTGAACCGTGCCGACACAAAAGTCTATAACTTTTTCACTTCAATTGATCATATATTAATAGAAATACTCTTTTCCCGTCCAATTGATATCTTGCAAATATTTGAATTGTTATTCCATGGGTGTGTTTTTTATGTATATTAATGGATTATGCTATTGAATGTGATAACATCATATATTATCACCATATGCTTTCTTTGCTTGGTTGTTGAGGACTTGTTGTAGGTGTATTGCTTTGGGTCAAGTGCTCAACAGTGGACTTCATCAAACGTCTAGATGAGGTAGGTCTTTTATCTTGTCTTGCTAGCATATTTGTTTATATAGAATACTTGAGAATAGAGTTGATTTCTGCAGTCATTTCCATCTATTGTGGTTTTCCCCTAACCATAGAGAGATTTTCCTCGTAACATGGCATTCTACAAAAGCCAATGAGATGCCACTTTAACATCAGGTCATCATAGAACCATTTGAGAAATGGGCTTTAGATTTCGTGGGGCCCTTAAATCCACCATCAAAAAGGAAAAGGTACATTTTAGTTTGCATTGACTATGTCACTAAATGGGTAGAAGTGAAATCTCTACCACATGTCACTAAACATCCAGTAGTAAATTTTATTTTTGAATATTTTTTTGTTCGATTTGGAGTACCCAGTGAGATGGTTACTGACAAGGGAGTGTAGTTTACCTCAAAATTAGTTCAGTTCATTGTGAAACAATATAAAATCAAACACATGAAGTACATGGAAAATAATCCACATGCTAATGGCCAAGTGGAATAAAAAAATAATGTTTTAGAGGGGATTTTGAAAAAAAAAATTCATCTTCATTGAGAATATTGGGCAGAGAAACTCCTAGAAGCCTTATGGCCTTAAAAAACTACAACAAGTTTTACCACTTATGGGTTAGTTTATAGGAAGCATGTACTCTTACCCATTGAAATTGAGGTGAAAACTTATAAAATTGCAAGAGAATTAGGATTAAATTTGTCGGAAGCTCAACAACAAAGAGTTGTACAACTGAATGAGCTAGATGAAATTTTCCAAGAATCTTTGCAAAAAACTACGCTTCTATAAGAGCAACAAGAAAAGTGGCACAACAAATTTATCAAAAAGAAGCAGTGCAAAGCTGGTGATTGTGCCTTAATTTTTTATTCAAAGCTCAAAACATTTGAAGGTAACTTTACCACCCACTGGCTAGGATGTTATGAAATTGATCAATGTTTGAAAATGGTTCTATGAGAATCAAAACCATTGATGGACTAGGAATTATGTTTTTGGTCAACGACCATAGACTAAAATTCTACCACAAGCCAGCATACAAAGATGAGTGTGTTTCTAGATTACTTCAATAGTCTGAGATGGAAGTCTTGAGCAAGGAGGATAACTCTTATGCTCCTCTTTTATCCCGAATTTTACCTTCTTTAAAAAATAAATTAAAAAAATATAAAAAATAATAAGGTTTAGAATGTGTAAACCAATCTCTCTCACATTTGAACGAAATGAAAAATAGAATAATGTGTGTGTGTGTGTGAAAAGTAAAGAGAAAAAATAATGTTCAGAATGAAAAAACTAGTTCTAGGGCACATTTGAATGAGAACTATGTTTGAAAACCCAATAACTGGCTAGCAGAGTTTTGTTCTTTAGCATTTTACAACATTTATTGCAAATTTTCTTTCTAGAAATATCAGAGCAATTAGTACAGACAATGACATCATTCCTTTGATTAAGCAGTAGAATAATTGTTTATTTTTCTCATGTAGTCAATATCATATATTTCATATCACTACATCAAGGGAACACTATCAACTCATGAAATAAAAAAGAACTTCCTCATTTAAAAAGAAGGCATAATAAATTTCTTGTAATCATTGAAAAATTTTGGTAATTCAAGAAAACTTCAACAAATGTATAGGATGTCTTGAATAGTAAACTAGGTTGCAACAACATTACTTCCAGAACCATGTTCTCAAAGTAGCAAGGTAATAGTTTTTTTTTATTTACTTGATTAAAATTAAGAGTTGATTTTCAATGACACAACTTATATTAATGTGAAATCTCGAATTACATTAAAAATGATTACATTGAAACACTTAGATCACTTCTCTGTATTGATGATTCCTTGAAGTCAGATCACACTGTTATTCCAGTTTATACAATCATTTCCACCATAAACGAAATGAAATCATTATGATTATATGGCACATATAATCTAATTTCATATGTTTTAAATGATTTCCCATTTTATCCACCTCCTTTGTCATGAATCATGATAACCACCATCGAACACGATTAACCTATCCAATCAATGCTAAACCATACTTATCATCATTGCAGAGGATAAATCTTCATGCTAAATGAAATGATTTGTCCACATGTCGTAACCCTTGAATGAGGAAACCCTGACATTCAGCCATCCCTTACGCGTTTGAATTAACCTATTAAAACCATCATATGGTTTATTCTATCATCCAACCTCTTCTCTGTCACTTTGAAATTGTCGTCTATTCTTTGTTTGTAACATTTCTATCCCTCCCAAGTAAATATTTGAACCTTTCACCTGACGGATTTACGAGATAAGGGTAATAATGGCACCTCCTTTCATGGTTAGGTTTGAACTATAGGGGACAACACTTCCTAATGAATTCCCAACTTTTGGAGTAATTTTTCAAAGGGAGGGCTTGTTGCAGTTGTTTGAACGATTTTAAGGCCATAATGTAGCAGTCACAAAAGTGTTTACAGAGACCTTCAATGGAAAGACAACCACAGTTGGATATGTGGAAATCTCTTTGACAGAGGAATTAATTTCAGAAATTACGGGGCTAGAAAGAACAGGGGAAATTTGGTTTAAGAACCAAATATTAAAATGAAAGGGATAGACTAAATTCTTAAGAAAATTGCATCCAAACCCTGACTCAACAAAGGGCATATCTAGAACGTTGCTTGACAACCCATAGGGGGATGTAGTATACTTCATACAAAAATATCTAACATGCGAGGGTAGGTATAGTATTATCTATCTTTATCATGTCCATTTTTTGTTTCATATAAAGGATAAAACATAAAGAATAAACATGCCTTTTTATTTGATGAAGAGTCTCATGAATATGGAAACCATTGTGCGGAAAAATCCACCACATAAGGAAATATTTTTGAATGAACATACCATAATTAAATTGATTGTGTTGGATAAATTGGGGAAGTTAAATCAAACATGGGATGATTTTATTTCAAGAAACTAATTTTAGGAAGTGGATTTGTCAAAGGTGTTGAAGGAAAATCTCCCTGCGGACAGGTAGATCTCCTCTTGAGAGCTAGACTCTTAACCTTTAAGACAAAAGATGCTTATCATGGTCACTGACTTCCTTTTAGATCTAGATAAACTAACATATGAGGAGTAAGGAGAAAAGAAGTACCTTTTTACCGGAGTTTTTCCCTGCATGGTCTGAGTTGAGCTCCAATATTTTGCTCCTCGATAAACCTTGTAGACAAACAAAAGTACAACCACTTCCTACTCTACTGATATTAGTTTAAAATAGATCTATCTACTTAGAGACAAGTTCATGTGAGATCAAGCACAAACTAGAAAGAAACAGGCCAAGCAGATTATATTGATGAGAACAACAACGAAGGAAACTTACAACCGTAGATGTGAGTTCAGTAGCTTCATCAAGTCCTCCTTGTCTAATCCTTGCTCAAAAGACCCACGATCAGAATGACAATAGCTTCACTAATTATTCTCCACTTCACAGTGTGTTTCCTATGATGTCATAGGTTTCATGCTTCCAATCCTTCCTCCCTTTCACCATAAGAAAGCCTGCTTATATAGGCTTGGAGAGACCCAACTACTTGAGATATATTTAGGGTAAGTTGAGGATTTTCCTCCTTCAGTTAGGGATATTCCCTAAGATCATGGCTTGACTGAGGATTCGAATCCAACTGCCTTCAAATATTGAAGAGATCTTTACCCTATTCTTCTCAACAAAGCAACTGTTGCCCAGAATAGGTAGCGCTCCCTCAAAAGGGAAATCAGAGCCTTATAATGCTCCCTAGTAATGTATAGAAGGGCACCAACACTCCCGATAGTAGCAGCACTACTCCAAAAGGGCATATGGAGTGTTATAACACTCCCAGATAGTCTATAGGGGGGCGCCAACATTCCTTAGAGAGGTATAGGGGAGCGCTCTCCTCTAAAAACTCAATTTTTGTGGTTCTTTCAAATGGCAAGAGGTTCATAAACCCAGTTAACCTTTCCTCTTCTTCCAAATCAAATGTTTGAGATTTTTCAAGTGTCTTTCTGATGTTGTTATAGGTACAACATAGGCATTATGGAAGTATGCTTTTCTTAACACTTGTGACACTTGTGAGCAAAATGAGACACTTGTGACACTTGTAATGATGACACTTGCAACACTATCGAAGTGAGTAGTTTCGATGTGTAACAAATTTCTCCCCAAAGTATGAAGTTAGAAGACGAGAACTGATAACTGAAATGCTTTGTAGACTTTCAAGCGAGTTTATAGACGCAGAGAACCAGACAGAAGATGCACACAAACATCCAACAAATATTATGACATGTTTCAAACCCAAGGCAGGCATACATATTCTTGGGTGATAAAGACTTGCAAGATATGGCCGCCATAAAATACACTGCGGATCCATAATTGTATTGATAAAAGGTATATCCACTGAGGATACCGCGTGGATCTATACTCCTATGAACTGAATTGATCGTAGCCACGAAGAATACATAGTGGATCTACGAGATGATAAAACATATCCACGACCAATACAAAGTGGATCTATGTGACGGTATATGTGTCATTGTTCAATAGAAACTCCTTCGCAATCTGGGCAAAGTACATATAAGAGTGGTGACTCAACCTAGGGTCTTCTTACTGATCCTGATGTAGTACAAATCTAACCATGTGAATAGATGTCTTGATGTCGAACATGGCAGAAACCACTTGATTACTGGTAAATGATGTAAACCGTTAACAAGCGCGAGGGAAATCATCATTAATGTCAATGATTCCCAAGGTACCCTAGTACATTCCAATGAAATGTGAATAGATGAGCTGAAGTCGAAAATTCATGGAATTATTCGATCAGAGGTAAATGATATAAACCTACTGTCGAATGTGAGGAGGACTTCCATTGAGGCATGCAGGTCCCAAAGTACTAATTGGTTTCTAAGTCTAGTCCTTGGATAATGTGTTGANCACTTTCGAATGTGAGGAGGCCTGCCATTGAGGCACGCAGGTTCCAAAGCACTAATTGGTTTCTAAGTCTAGTTCCTAGCTAATGTGTTGAAGTCGACAGGAATAGACTCGTCGAAGGAGGGCCTTGATGTATCCCCCATCAAAGACATGAAATGGAAACAGAGATGTAATTGGTAGATCAAATGAACATGGACTGACACGGGTATTGAGACAAGATATTTGTGATGGCTGACTCTCGAGGCGGATACATCCCTTGAACACTGAGGCACAACAACAGAAACATGACATTGACCAAAACATGATGATGGAATGGATACTGTGACTTTCGTTGGGTGACCCAAAGGAGTAAGAAAAACTCAGAGGATTGGTTCAGTGTAGAGGTTCAGCAGATTAAGATGTGTGCAAAGACAAAGTGTCGTGTTCAAGGGTGACTCTAAGAGTTACTTGGTAATGTTCTCAAAAACTGCTTAGCTTGCTTCTTCCAATTTTTCCCCCATCCAGATAGATGAGTACCTATTTTTAATTTAACGAGCTCGAGGAGGGTAACACATGCTCGATATGACTCACCTTCGGTAAGTCCCTCTTCCTTTTTAATGAACTACAAGAAGTAAGAGTTTGGTCTCGTATGGGTCTGTGGATGTTTGTTTAACGAGTCCAAAGACAGAAAACTCGAAGGTTTTTCATGATTATAAAGTCTAGAAAAACACTTAAAATAGAACTCTCTCAGTTCCTTTTTCATAAAGTAGTCTGATGAGACCAAAAAAGAGATAATCTATCGGTCAACATATGTTTTCTTGAAATAATTTAATGAGCGTGAAGAGAACAAGGTCGCTCGACAATATTTTCATGTTTAGAGAGTCTGAAAAGAACTTAAAGATGACTCCAATGTTGTCCTTTTTCGTAATGTTAGTCTCGTGAGGCCGAAAAAGAGATAAATTATCACTTGAAATATGCCCTTTCAAACCTTTTAATGAGTGGGAAAGGAATCAAGATCACTCGACAATCTTTTCATGTTTAGAGAGTCTGAAAAGAGCTTAAAGGAGACTCCAGGGGGTTCCTTTTGCATGTATCCATACAGGTTCGAAAAAGAGATAAAAGTCTACCTGGATGAATTCTCATGTATTTACGAGCACGAGAAAGAACAAATACTAAGCTCGGTATGCCCCCGACATGAAATCTAGTGGCTTAACTCCAAAATGATCAGCAAAGGTTAGAGACATGCCCTCCAAGCTTCAAATCATTCACCGATTTTGATGTTGTCACCAATTTCTCTAGTAGATGAGGAAAAGGAGAAGGGTGGATGAAAAGAAGGTTTAAGAGAGGTGACTATTTCATTTTTTAATGATCTTGACACAGGAAAAGAACTATGCTCAGGGCCTCTGTTTCATTTTTTAACGAGCTTGCTACAAATAAGAGAAACTATTCTCGTGGGTTCATCTGGATCATGGCTTCCAAGAGAATAATGCTCTGGAAGGATACCATGTCAAGGGACAAAACCCGGTCATGGATTCTAAGAGATCTTCGCTAGATGGAAGATAATCACTTGGGAAGGAACACATGTTGAGGGTTTCGATAGGAGTAAAGAGATTAGGCTCCAATAACCCTACTGAAGAAATCACCATGTCTATGACCAGATCCAAATCATCAGAAGTTGAAACCATGGGAGATGATAGAAAATTGACATTAGGAGGGGAGATAGACTATATATCTGCCTGAATTTCTTCACGAGGGGGAAGAAAAGAGGATCGGTGGTGGTTATTATCCCAAGGTAACTTGTCAATGCGAAGCATCTTCGAAATAGATTCATCCGAAGGAAAAGTTGGGGAAATGTAATCGATCGCAGATGACAAGGAACTCAACCATGATTGCATCGAGGAAACATCAGGCCCCAATAGATGTTGGGCATATGATGAGGGAGAAGTAGATTGTATAGAAACGTATGGCGTTTTGACTGGACTAAGTGGCATGGTGCCATCTAGTGCATCGAATTCCAATGAACAAGGTACAATCCAAGAGTCAGATGATTCCAAAGATTGATAAGCTGCGGTCGAAATCATATCGACGGTGGCAATATGATGTGTAGTCGATGGAATTGGTGTAGGGAAGGTACCCATGAGGCTATAATCTTTCATTAATCCAACACCAATGCTTTCATACATGACCTGGTGGACTCCCAAGAAAGAAATATTGTTGGTAGCGGGAACGCGAGCATCAGTCGTGCAGAAATCCAACTGATCAACAGTGACAATTTTTCCCTGATGAGGAAATTGGACACATCGAAAAACTAACGAGGCAATGATAGTCATAGCATAAAAATAACTTCTTCCAAGTAACAAGTTGTAATCGAGGGGAGCATCGACCACATCAACATCAATAGTAACAGTTTTTCCACTGTTCGTTTAATTAGCATTCGTTTTACAACTATTCTTTACTCAAAGGGTATATAAAAGTGAAACTAATGGTATGATGACACAATTCCCAAAAAGATGCATGAAAGATGATAAGAAATCATTTCTTTTCAATGAACACCTATTTAAGGGAAAGAGAAGGAGTCGTTTTCACTATCAAACACTAATACGAAATGTCCTCAATCAATTGGTTCTCAATATAATCCAATGCAATGCTAAAACATTTTCAAAAATGCCTTCTAATATGCAAACCAATCATTAAAATGTATATTTTTCATTTGCATGCGAATGATGATTAATTCAATGCAAAAAAATTCTCCTACCAACTACCCTTTTAGATCAAGGAGATTTGGACAAGTATAAGCAGATTTCGCACAAATGACACGCACCCTCTTACTATGATTGAAACAAGAAGCAATCAGAAAACAAAAGATAACAAAACAAAATCAAACAATTCACACAAAATATAGGTGTTTGAGAACGATGAACTCAAGGAACCAGATAATATGGTTTACATATTGTTGATGCCCTTCACCAGAGTTCCCGCTTAGTCGGATAGGAGAGAAAAAGTAGTGGACTGATTTCAAGCTCTCAATAGCAGAAAAACTCAAAAATAAGGAAGAAGGCCACAAAATATGAACAACAAGGTGCTTATTTCTCAGAAGGAAGGATGTGAAAGGTTAATGGGAAGAAGCATTGAATCACAAAGAACCTCAGCAAGTGAAAAGACAGGGTCTGGACCTCAGAAAATGCAATTTTGGAAGGTATTTTTGCAAAGGATAGGTTGGCACTCTAGTGTAAGGTTCACCGGAGCATTATAAATCTCTATATAAGACTTATAGGGAGTGTTGGCACTGGGTTAACATAGGCACAGGGGCGCCAAGCTTCAAAAACTCAGAAAATTGTCCAAAATCCCAAAATTTCAGTCAAATTTTGGCAATCAAGCTTAATGTGATGGGGTAAGCAGTCAATCAGCATGTGAAATCAAACATACAGGGTGAATAAGGTATTAAAAATAACAAGGGGTAATACAAGGTCTATGAGGAAAACCAAAACTAAAAGGTTTTGATTCGATCCCCAGTGGAGTTGCCAATTTCTATTGAAGGAAAATCTCCCTGCGGACAGGTAGATCTCCTCTTGAGAGATAGACTCTTAACTCTTAAGATAAAATATTCTTATCATGGTCACTGACCTCCTTTTATATATAGATAAACTAACATATGAGGAGGAAGGAGAAAACAAGTACCCTTTTACCAGATTTTGTCCCTGCACGATCCGAGTTGAGCT
Source organism: Picea sitchensis (assembly GCA_010110895.2). Classification (NCBI taxonomy): domain Eukaryota; kingdom Viridiplantae; phylum Streptophyta; class Pinopsida; order Pinales; family Pinaceae; genus Picea; species Picea sitchensis. The sequence continues at coordinate 19,843 of SNQJ01S0018460.1, read as the reverse complement.
CCAATCTTTCACTCCTCGATAAGCCCAGTAGACAAACAAAAGTACAACCACTTCCTACTCTACTGATATTAGTTTAAAATATATCTATCTAATTAGAGACAAGTTCATGTGAGATCAAGCACAAACTAGAAAGAAACAGGCCAAGCATATTATATTGATGAGAACAAGAACGAACAAAACTTACAACCCTAGATGCGAGTTCAACAGCTTCATCAAGTCCTCCTTTTCAAACCCTTGCTCAAAACACCCACACTTAGAATGACAATAGCTTCACTAATTATTCTCCACTTCACAGTGTGTTTCCTATGAGATCATAGGTTTCATGCTTCCAATCCTTCCTCCCTTTCACCATAAGAAAGCCTCCTTATATAGGCTTGGAGAGACCCAACTACTTGAGATATCTTTAGGGTAAGTTCAGGATTTTCCTCCTTCAGTTAGGGATCTTCCCTAATATCATGGCTTGACTGAGGATTCGAATCCAACTGCCTTCAAATATTGAAGAGATCTTTCCCCTATTCCTCTCAACAAACCAATTGTTGCCCAGAATAGGTAGCGCTCCCTCAAAAGGGAAATCAGAGTGTTATAACGCTCCCTGGTAATGTATAGTGGGGCACCAATAGTCCTGATAGTATCAATGCTCCTTCAAAAGGGTAGATGGAGTGTTATAACGCTCCCAGATAGTCTATAGGAGGGTGCCAACACTCCTGAGAGAGGTATAGGGGAGCACTCTCTTCTAAAAACTCAATTTTTATGGTTCTTTCAAATGTCAAGAGGTTCATAAACCCAGTTAACCTTTCCTCTTCTTCCAAGTCAAATGTTTGAGGTTTTTCAAGTGTCTTTCTGATGTCGTTATAGGTATGACATAAGAATTATGGTAGTATGCTTTTCTTAACACTTGTGGCACTTGTGAGAAAAATGAGACACTTGCGACACTTGTAATGACGACACTTGTGACACTATAGAAGTGAGTAATTTCGATGTGTAACAGATTTCCCCCCAAAGTATGAAGTTAGAAGATGAGAACTGATAACTGAAATGCTTTGTAGACTTTCAAGTGAGGGTATAGACACAGAGAAACTGACAGAAGCTGCACACAAACATCCAACAAATATTATGACATGTTTCAAACCCAAGGTAGGCATACCTATGCTTGGGTGATAAATACTTGCAAGCTATGGCCACCATAAAATACACTGCGGATCCATAATTGTATTGATAAAAGGTATA